>NW_019014588.1:93051-106525 GCF_000150535.2 Carica papaya
TACAACTTGATTTTTATCGTATTGAGTTATGTGAACTCACTTCTCATCATTCACAGGTGGAGTAAGAACGGAATTGGGATCCGAGCGGCTGGTAACGGAGCCCCGTCGGTAGTGCCATAGGGCACAAGTTTTGTTTGTGATTTAAAGTAGTGTGAAAGGATGGTTTAGTCTGGATATTGAATATCTAGGAATGTTTGATATTGTATTACTATGTGTTGTAGAGGTGGAGATGTATGTACAATTGATTTGGAACATGGAAGGTGGACCAATTTCTCTTGTGCATGGTTGGAATAATATGGATTTCGGTATTGTGTTGTATGAGTGCTTTATCGTGGGGGGGTTAAGAAAAAAAAAAAAACGGGGTGTTACACAATAGGGATACGAGAATGACCATTCCAAAAGAACAACAAAAAATCAAGAAATAAATAGAAAGTAAATAATTGGACATCCTATTTGCAACTCTCTTGCGGATCGAGATCTGGATATTGGTCCTCTTGATCTGAAATGGTTAATAAAAGAATGAGCTACACTAGCCCAGTAAGAATATTATACTACTCACCGATACAAAAATAAAGGTTGGTAAAAATTATGAAAACAACTAATAGAACTCTTAACTTAAGTAAATTCATTTATTATAAATAAAATCATTTATTGTACACTTACCGTAACGAGATTTTCAAAACTGATCTATAGAGGCAATAACACAAATAATATCATAATTTCATATTCAATTAACCAAAACAACAACTTTCCCTTTTTATCTGCCTACTGGTGTCCATGGGGGTCCATGAGGATGTCCTCCCTACGCGTGAATCCTTATTCAATATTGTCAACAAACCGGCCGTCCCCATATACTGTCCAATATGAGCACAAAAAAATATTATCCCTCAATACCCCGTCCGATATGAGGGTGAAACGGGTCGTCCCCATAACCCGTCCGGTATGAGACAATATTCACGGTAGGGTTCCCTATGCACCCAGTCCATCTACCATCTCCTAGAATATCTAGTAAGGCTACCATTCATTCATTCACTTAATCAAACAATTTCTGTTTACATTTAATTTTCAGTTTTACAATTTAATTATAAATCACACAAAACAAGCAGTATATGCATCAAGAAAACACAACTGAATCGTCTTACCAACTCAAATGTATTATTATGCATTTAAAACTGTAAAATCAATCAATCAGTTGAAATAAGACAAACAGGAATAAATAACCAGTTTCGGCTCCATTAGTAACCCGTAATTAATTATCGAAGTTTTCAAAATTAAGCAAAATACCGTATTATTTATAATTAGACTTCAATTCTATAACAAGAAATAAGGTGATTGATTCTTTTCCGAATCGATGTCCGAACACTAAACTTTCAGCTGCGCCTACTTGCAGTCCCCGAGTTCCTTGAATTTTTATTCGGAGATTAAAACATTCTCTAAGTACCTAGAAATACTCCAAAAAATCTAAAATCAGTGTTAAAATAATTTTTCAGCCAATTTCAGAATTCTGCCACGGCAACGGCACCGCCATTCACGACAGTGGTTTGCTTCAGACTAGCCATTTTCGGCCAATTTTGGCTGATTTCGGCCGATTTTATACTCATCCCTGCAAGAAAACATATGAAGGGGACTCGATTGACCGAAAAAGTCAAAAAATAGAAGCTTACCAGCGGCAAGATTTTTTGATGCGGCGGTTCCGCTGACTCACCTTCGCGGTTATGCGTTTTTCTTCGGTCAACATGTGGGAAACAGAATGGAGAATACAATAGTAGAAAAATTATACGAAACGGGAATCAGAAATGGTCTCATCGGAGGTGATTTTTTATTTTTTCGGTGGCGGGGCCGCCGGACTTTACCCACGATTTTTGACTCATCCACTAGTCTTTTTACTCCGATTTAGCCATGGAGTTGTTTAAAATCAAATTTCGAGTGAATGAAATTTTTTACCTTTTTTGGCAGTCGGAGGTGGTTCTAGCACGGCAACGGGCGGTGGTCAGTTCCCTTATCCGGCGAATGGTTCTTCTTATCTGGTGGGGGACTGGCGGCTAGGGTTAGAGTTCAGTGTGAAGATATTTATACCAATCTTCCTTTAATCTGAGCCGTCCATTGTGTTTGATCTCGACTATCTGATCGCGTTTAAAGAAAAAATGAATCTAAATCGTTCATTGTATTTTGATCTGAATCGTACAATCACATTTAAAGAGGGAACGGATCTGGACCGTCCACACGTGCGGGAATAAATCCACTTTGTCCGATCGCGGGCACGTGGATTGCCAGTGTACCCTCCCTTTTGCGTGGCACCGAATCAGCGTACCTTGCCACACGGCACGCTCCGGTTCATCGAGACTGCTGACTGGGCAGTCATACGTGACATATTTTTTTAAAATTACGTTTCAACCCTCCAGTTTCTGATTTTCTTTCAAAAACACCTCCAGAACCCAAAATTTCACTTATTTTTTTCCAAAATTATTTTCAATTTCGTCCTCCATCTATTTTTTTCCTAATTTTTACATTAAATAAAAATTTATAAATTTATAAATTATATTTTATATATTAATTTAAAATTTTTAAAATTAATTGTGGGTGTTACACATATCCCGTCCGATAATAGACACCAAACGTACCATTGCCTCAATACCCCATCCGGTATGATGATGAACAAAACACATTCCAACCCCTTATGAAATGAGACTTTTCAGTCTCGTTCAACTAAGAGTAACGTCCACAGTAGGATTTGCCCTATGTATCGGATCTGTATACCCTTTTCTATAACACCCGTTAAGCTTTTTAGTTTGATAACATTAACTAACACATACACATCCATATCATCATTTAGCCACCAATTATATACAACAATCTCATTTCATAATTATAGGATAATAAGACGATAATTAAACAGATAATATACTTTAATACCCGATAATTAAAGAATGAGACGTCAAGACATTCATTCAAACCGATTAACTAATATGAGTAAAATCATTGAGTATCTAATAAGCGAGAAAATAATTAAAAACTAATGAATTAAAAGTGCATATAGTAGCGGTAAGCAAACAAAGTAGTATAATAATAAATAAGCAGTGCAGATAGACTAGGACAATTATATGTTGATAAGTTACCGGCTTCATCGGTGACCTGTATTTAATTAATCAGGGGTTGCCAATAGTTAAAAATTTCACCGCTTATTATTTATTAGACTTTAATTAACCGTAACGGGAGAAATTATGAGAAATTCTTACTCTGGGTCGGTGTTCAGAATACGACTTTTTTCATTGCACTTTTCGGCCGTTCTTGGTTCCTAAATTTTTTGGGTTTTTCTGCAAAAACTAAAAATATGCGTCAAATATCTCGAAAATACTTAAAAAATGGCAAAAGAGGGTTTAAAATTTTCCCAGGACCAATTTAGGGTTCTGGCACAGCGGTGCTGCCGTGCTTTGGCACCGACTCCATCGCCTACGATGGTGCCTCCTCTCGATCCGGGCGGTCCTGTGCAAAAACCTAAAAAACTCGAGATTAGGTGGTCTTTGTTAGCAGAAAGAGGAAAAAAAAATCGAGACTTATCGGTGGGTGGGCTTTCTGGTGCGGTGGCTCCGCCATTCCTCCCTCGCAGTCGGGTTTTTCTTTAGTTGTCCTACATCAGAAACACGTCAGAAATTCAATTGTCGGAAAATAAAAGGGAACAAAAAAAGGACTTGGCCGAGCTCTGCCCCCTGTTTCTGGCTTCTCCTCTAGTTTTTTGGTGCCGATAAGGGTTGGGATGGCTTAGAATAAGAAGATGAATCAAATGGAAAAAAAACTCACCTTCTAGCGTCGGTGACGGGCTTTGGTGCGACAGCGACGACGACCAATCTTCTTCTCCGATAATTGGTTCACTTTCTGGCAACCCCTCTTATTCTTCTCCGATTTCCTCTTGGCGGCTAGAATTTTTGGGGTATGAGTGGAGAGGTTTAAATACCTATTTGCTTTTGATCTGGGTCGTCCGTTCGAGGATGCATGACCCAATCTCCGCTATTAGATCTATCTTATCTGAAAAATGAATCAGGACCGCACGATCGAATGCATTAGGACCGTTCGATCATG
Source organism: Carica papaya (assembly GCF_000150535.2). The sequence continues at coordinate 97,129 of NW_019014588.1, forward strand.
CATGAAAGGAAAACGAATCTAGGTTGTCCATACGCGCGGGAATGAATTATGATTGTGGGATCGGTTGGCATGCAGATTGCCCGCGTAACTTCCCGTGTGAACGTATATCTGTGTGTTTGCCGCGCTGCGCGCAGTGACTGGCTGTGATGCTGACATGATGGTCCCACGTGGCCATATTTTTATTTTTTATACTTTGGCCCTAATTTTTCAATTTTTCTTTTAAATTCAAAAATTATTTTCAAATACATCCAAAATGTATATTTTTTTAAAAAAATTTAAGAAAAATTAAAATTAAAAATTTAAAAATTATTATTAATAAAAATTTGATCATCCCGAGCCTAAGTTTCTGGCTCAGAGTGTTACAATTTTTGTTATCAACTTATTTTTTTAAAAAATAATTATAAGCACCATAAATTTTCACAAATAAAAAAAAAGTTTGCTTTAATTAGATTATGTATAATGTGATGCATGATAATTTTTGGAATTAAATTACTAATTCAATAATTTTCGACTATAAATTATTAATTTTAAAAAATTAAAAATTAAATAAATTTAATTATTATAAAAAAATTCAATAATAATATATTTTTAATGTAAAATTTAAGTATCACGGGTATTAATCATAAATTGTGTACTTATTAAATTTTATATTTTATTAATTATATACGAGCATAATATATCATAAGATTTAATGATATTGATAAACAATAATATTAAATTATTTTAAATAATATTACTTTTTATTTATTTTCTACGTGCACTTACAATCAATATTCCACTTGGAAAGATCTCGTGCTCACCAACAAGACAATCAACTACCATTAAATCGCTAACAAATGTAACACATGTCCACTAAAAAGATAGTTATAGGATAATTTTTCTAAAAAAAAAGTTAAAAAATAATTAATAAATCCTTAGAGAGATAAAGGAGGAAAAAAGTTTGAAAAAGAATATATATATATATATATACATATAAAATAAATTATTATATAATTTTTTTAAAAAAAATAAAGGAGAATATATACATATAATACATTATTATATAAAAAGCTTGGTTGGACCACCCTTGCTTGCTTAAAGAGAAAGAAGCAAAAGTTAGATTATAAGCCTCCATTATAAAAGTAATTATTTTTAAATTAATATTTAATATCTTTGACAATTAGTTTTTTGTTTTTTTGTTTTTGCCCCAAATTGAGGGGGTTAAATATAAATTAGATAACTTTGTGGGTTTACTTTGATTAGAGAGAGGATTAATTAAGCCTAATTGGTTGATTAATTTAAGATTTGGGTTTACGAGGATTATTACCCAATTAGTACAACTTTGCATTTGGATTTTGGATAATTATTTTGATTTAATTTTCTGTTTGGTTGACAAAAAGGTCAACGGATTACATGAATATAATTAGCTTTTTTTTAAAAAAAAAATAAAAATAAAAATTAAGAAGTCAATGGTTTAGATTATGTACCGAAACACGTGACGTAATATTAATTGAAAATATTAGCATTTTAATTCTTAAAATATTAATATTTTAGTGTTTAATATTAATTTTATAATAGTTTTCTGAGTTTCGGCATATGTTCAAATTTTATAACACATATAATTAAATATACGTATTTTGATTTTAGTATGTATTTATACATCACATATGATTTATATTTTATATTCATATATTTGTTGTATGTATAATATATAATTTTTTTTTTATATAAACTAATTAAAATTCATTCAAAATAAATATAGAAAAAAAAAGTAGTAAACTTGTATAATTTTTGTCCAAATCATTTAAAATTATAAATTTATATATTGTCAAGTGATTATATATATATATATATATACAATGCACTGTTTGTTAGTCATATGCATAGCAGCTCCATCTGATAATATATATATATATATATATATATTAGCAGTTAAATAATATAATAAAGATATTCATGTTTGTTTATAGTAATGGAATAAGTATGTCCATACAACCAAACAAAACAACTTTTGATGTGCAAGACAAACTAAGGCATAGGGTTTCCAGGTTGGAGCCCATGGCTCAATAGATATATATATATATATATACATACATACATACATACATATATATACACGCATATAGATATATGTGTGCATAAGGACAACGAACCTTGTCTCATCCTAATCTAAATTAAAATGGTTTACCTACCCAACTAGGAGTAATATTCGAGTAATAATTAATTAATTAATATTTTTTAAAAAGGAGAAAAACCTACTTATGACATTTGATGTCAATCAAGAATGAGTCTTCTATACATACATATATATATATATATATGTATACAAAGTCAATTTTCCATACCTCCATAATCCATATATATGACAAGAAGACCACTGTGCTGTGGACCATTTAATTAAATATTGTTGATTTATAATATAATAATATATTTAAAATTTTAAAAATTATTTATTTAACTTATAAACTATTTATTATTTTTTAAAAAAATTATATTTAAAAATAAATTTAAAGTAAAATTACTTCATGAATTGTATTTAAATTTTATTTTTTTAAAAAAGCTTGGTTGATAATTGTTGACCATTTAAATTAAAATTCCTAGAATATTTTTTCTTAAATTAATTTGATATCCAACAGATGTTATAATACTTGCATTGACCAAATCTCTTATTGCACTATAATTTGCTGCTCGGGGATCTTATTATATAAAAATATATACATACATATATATGTAAATGTGGGAAATGACAGTGTCTCCCAATTTGATTTGTTTAGTGCAAATTTGCATAGATTTTGAAAGATCTCTCAGGCCAAACCCAAATTAGAACATGACATAATCATTCAATCAAATTACAAATTGTCACATTAATTATTAAGTTGTTCTTTTCATTTAGCCTCTTTTTTGGGTAATTAAACTAATTAATTAATTAACTAACTAATTAATCAATACCCACAATTGGATGTTGTGAAATTTAAATTGGATAAAAAAGATTCACCCCAAAACTCAGGCTTTCAAATATTTTGATCATTGGCAATTTCCCCACCATGGTCGTGTGACGTGGACTATATATTATATCATTTTTTTTATAATATAATGTATTGTGTTAGATATATACTATATGATACAGAACTTAAAACAAAAAACTATGAAATTAATTACTTGAGAAATCAAATAAAATTAAAAATTGCATCATTGTTAAAGAAAATATTTTTATAGTCTCCAAAGGTGGTTCCTTTTTAATTATTTTTCCCACTAGGAAAAAGTGACATAAATACACAAGGTTGAAAGAAAAGTTGACGGACCGGCCAACATACATATACATATATATACACGTATACACAGACATATATATATATATATACACGAACTACATTGTTTTTTTAACCATATATATAGATATAATATATAAACAATATGTAGGTTAAAAAAAGTATATATACCCAAGTACTTATATATTTACAATGACCATGTCATTTGTAAAACCAATATGGATTATGTAAGTAAAATAAGTTTTATAAATATCATAATTATTAATTAATAAACTAAAAAGTTAAATAATAAAAAATCAGGCTTAATTTTAATTTTGGAGTTGAAAGTGAAGTAATTAATTAAAAAAGAAAATTGAAAAAGGAAAAAGAAAAAAGAGAACCTTCACGGATTATTTAAAAGGAAAAACAAATAAAAAATAAAAAAATAATTTTTGCACGATACAAAAAGAGCTGCATGGAAGGTGAAGCTTATTGGCCAGTGAAGGGTTTAGCTCCATTACACTACACTTGTACGCATTTCTCGGTCGTATCAGCTCTTTCTCTCTCTCTCTCTCTCTCTTTCTCGTCTCTTCTTCCCCCTTTCTCTTTCATCTTATCTCTGATACTTTGCTTGAAATTTTACCAACATGGCTCCGAACAAATGGGGGTTTTCTGCTTCCGCGTAAGATTCAAAGCTGCTGCTTCTCTTCTATTACTATCTTCTGTGAGTCTTTCCCTTTCGAGTTCTTCACTTTCTTTTTTGTTCAGTACTGTTCATGGGTTATTTTTCATGGAACTTCTTCTCTTTTTCTCTGTTTTATGAAATCATCTTTGGTTTCTGCTGATATGATGCAGAAGGTTTTTTTTTTCTCTTGTTTCTTGCTACTGTTTTTTTTTTCGTTTTCATTTCTGTTTATCAGCATGGAGTTCTTTCTAAAGTTCATACTGAGATTTTGAACTGTGACAATGCTATTGTTATTTCTTTTGATTTTTTACTTGGGTAATTTTAGTTTGTATTTTCTGGTTGAAGCTCTTGATTTTTTTCTTTTTCCTTCTCAACTAATGTGGAATCCATGGAGATCAATGATACGAATCAGAATTTAATAAACTTATGCTAGGAACTTTTACTATAAACTCTTCATTGCAGGAACTAATCTAACAAATCGAAACACTGAAAATCGTTGCTGGAATCCGTTTTGAGAAGCTGAAATGGCCATGCAAACTGTGTATTTCAAAGAACATGAAGGAGTAGTCCATAATCCGACAGGGCAGTTTTCATCAGTACCGCAGGCTTCTCGTTGGGGTGCCTTCGGATCTCAGTCGGTTTACGTGGAGGCATGTGGGCAATTTAAGTCTTTATCCATGGAAAACACTGCCGGCGGTTTCCAGCTCGCTGCCGCTAAACAACGCGGGACATGTACGGACCAAGGGCCGGATAAAGGGACTGTAACTCCGTTCACTATCTTCCCAGGTAATCCCGACTCTGGGGCCTATGAATTTGTTTATCAGTTATATCTGTCTTTTTTCGAACATTCATGTTATTATATGCATACCTCTTGAAAATCAAATATTGGCGTATTGGGATAATCAACTTGAATGAATCTTGGTCATTTAAGAGAGTAAGGGTGGGAAGAAAATGAATTACTTTTCTAAGTTAGGAGATTGCATAAAAAGTAAAGAATAAAGGGATACCTTATTCTTCATTTTCATCCTAAGTTGATTAAAATTAGGATCAATATAGTGATTTGCGGCTATATATCTACTCGGGCTTCATTTTGAAGTTTTTCTTTTTTTTGGGTGATTGTCTGATTGTCAAGTTTGATAAACTAGGTGTTTGGCTTCTTTATTGAGTTGCATGTTCCTATATCAGATCCTGCTTTAAATTCAAAATAGTAGATACCAAAATTTTAGTTAAAATTTGAAGAATGGCTTGTTTTGTTCTACACATGAACAAGTTGTACGGGCAATTAACCATGCTATACATGAATTTGTCTAGGACTCGGTGTGAGAAAGTAGCAAGTAATTTGATTGAGAGAAGTTGATTTCATAAACATTTTCTTACTTGGAATTACAAGTGGCTGAAAAAAGAATAGAAGATTATGAATGAGATCAAGAAGTAGCCTTTTGGATTAATGACAAAGTCAAGATTGTTTAAGAGCATGCAACCAGAAGCACAATAGGGAGCTGGTAGTCAATAGTCGCCCATCAAAAGAAAGAAATCTAGAAAGTAGCAGTAGATGCTCTTGCTGGCACCTGGTTACAAGAACTAGAGTTTCCAAGAATAATTCAAACTTTCCTTTTTGACTTCGAAACTTCAACATATAAATATAGGCATAATTAGTATTTGTTTGTTGATCATAATTGAAATCTATCCACTAGAATTACATTGTTTGAACTATATATATTTTTGTTGAGCATTAGTATTACTAGGGTCTATTTCAGAAAAAAAAAAAGTATTACTAGGATCATTTCATTTGGTTATATATTCCGTCCTCCATGTCATTTGTCAAGCTATTACTTTTCAGTCGGGATATCTAGCAAAAGATGCCTATCAGGTCGATGAACCTTCTCTTAGGAGGAAGAAGTTTTTTTGTCTTGATCTGTGCCTTATTATTCCCTAGTAATAATTTTTTTTTGAGAAGAAAGTGTGACTTATTCTCTAGTAATATAAAAATATTATTTAGTGAGTCAACCACTAAGGACTAGAAGAATTTATCATGTTCATGAAAAATTGCCTAACTTTAGCTGTATAAATTTCATTTGATTTGATTTCCATCTCATAATGCTTCAATGGAAACTAATTGAGTAAGTCAATGAATATGAACTCCACTCAGTTCTTTTTTTTTTTTAAGAAAAATTTCACTCAGTTTTTCTATTCTCTTGTGATGCTGAGCAGCTACAATTTATAGCTTCATTTAAGGAAGTGGTCAGAAATTATATATGCAATCGAACGAGAAAACATTTACTGTTGCCGATGATAAGCCAGTTTCCATCTTGGTTTGAGGTAGTTTATTTGCCACATGTCATTCATCAGGCCTCCTTACATGCCAAAACAAACAACCAAATGAACTGTGTTTACTTCCAGGATCAGCCTACTGTTTTCTTGAATGATAAACCTTTGTCAACTAGGAAAAGTTGCTGATTGACATATAACTAAAAGGCTTTTATAATAGTCAAAATAACATTGGAAATAATTCTTGCTTCAATTAACAATATGTAGTGGATAAATCTGTGATCTATACGATTGGGAGAGAGCTTGGTGGAGCCCGAGTTAGATATTTTCCTATGGAGGTTTTAAAATGTAAAGGACTGTGTTGTTTGAGAAGAGGATGATCTTTTCTTAAAAGTAAAGAGATTTCCTCAACTTTAATTGACATGGGATTGAAGGATCTTTTGTACGCCATCGTATCCTATGTGATTAATATAGCTCTCAGTTTGCAGGTCTATGGGCCACGCATGAGTGACCCGGTTCTCATAGGTGTGTGAATTATATGGTTAGAGTTTAGCCAAGATTAAGTTATGTTAAGATGAACTAGTAAATGGCACCTTACCTAAAAGGGAGGGTAGTCTGTCCTTAAATAAAAAAGATTCCTTCAATTCTAGTTAAAATATGATGAATAATATTTGTATACTATCATTATGATTATAGTTTTTATTTCACAACTCAAGTGATGTCTGTTTCAAATGACACTATATTGTCCTTATTTTCGACTTTTCTATCTGATGGATAATTTCTAGTATTGTTATGCTAGTCAGATGCTTGGTAGAACTTAATGCTTATTAAGAGGGTGCCAAAATCAATTTTGAACCTTCTCAAGCTAACAGAATGAGGGTTTCTGAAGAAACAATTAGATCTTCCTTCAGTTGACTACCAATAACATGCATATTACTTTCTTATGTAGGTGATCGTAAAAATTCAGCTCATGGACATAAACCCCAAGGAACTACTGCTGTGCAATCAGCTCTATCAGACTATCATGCTGGATTTGAATTGGGTTTTGGTCAGCCTATGGTAAATCTTTTTTTTTTTTGAAATAAAAGCCAGCCTATGGTAAATCTTGTTTAGAAATTGTAGATTTTGTCATTTTTCATTCATTGTCCTCTGGTTTAGACGTAACTAATAATCTGTTTTTTTCTTGTTGATTGCAATTATAGATTTGTGCAAAGTATGCTTACATGGATCAGTGTTATGGACTGTTTTCAGCCTACGCACCTCAGATTTCGGTTTGTTTCTCATAAGTCCTTCTGCCTGGCAATTATTTGTTATTTATTAACTACTTGAAGCAATATGGGGTCTATGTGTGAAATAGGAAGTTAAATTGTTTAATCTAGTCTCTTTGCATAAGTTGCAGGTTATAGACATACGTAACCCCCTACAGTTCTTTTATTTCAAGCATACCAATGAAGCACTCGAGGGCATATAAATTCCAAATAAGTTCCACAGAGAGAGAGAGAGAGGTCAAAATAAAATAGAGCATAAAGCTTAGGCTAGCATTTTCATATGTAATTTTGCTCATTCCTATTGATGAGAAATGTCATTCAGGTGCTCTGCACTAATGTTAAATATCAATGGATATAAAGATGGATAACTACGACACTAAAATACTTCATTTGTCTTTTTACTTTCTTTCCTCTGTTTTATATTTTTCTGGGTATCTTACCTAAAACTTGATACCTTCAATGGTTCTAGTAACTTGTACCTTCGGTCAACCTGTTTTTTGCCAAATGTAATGAGGATCTTAATGTCATGGAATCTAATGGCATGCTAATTGAAATGTGAAATCTACCGAAGTATTGAGGAAGGATGAAGTAATAGCAACTTTTGCATAAAACAGTGTGATTGACTTGTAGTCTTCATTCATGTACATGAAGTGTTGTCATTTTTGGTTAACAATAGAAAACTTGGTTTAGATTAATATAAAAGTTGACTTGTGGAAAGAGAATTCCTAAATTTCTTATCTCTTTGTTCAATTGATGGGTGAAAAAATAGTGTAAAAAGCTCGAATTTACAATGAGATCTAATACTATTAGAAGGACAAAAAGGGAAGACAGGACAGTTTATTGCAGAAGGGGAAAGGTGAGAAAGAGTTAACCCTGTGCAAGTGAAGAAGGAAAAAAAAATCATGCATATGAAAATTTATTGTTTAGGATGGAATAGAAGTGGTTTAAATATTTTGTTTTTTCTTGTTTACTGCTCTCTCTGAAAGCCACAGATATCCTATTTTGTATGTGTTGCATTTGCTGTATATAACTGGTCACTTCCAATGCCTATTAATCTGGCAGTTAGTTAATTGACTTGTATACTGACTTATTCATTATATAAATAGGGTCGAATTATGCTGCCCCTTAATTTGACAACAGATGATGGACCGATATATGTAAATGCAAAGCAGTACCATGGAATCATCAGGCGCCGGCAGTCCCGTGCAAAGGCTGTATTGGAGAATAAGGCAACTAGAAGTCGAAAGGTATGATATCACGGTCCAGAGTATCATTCTCCTAATATTGATAGGAGGGATATTTTCACATGATTTGATTGTAGAGCTACTTTCAGAAAAGAATTTGATAGTAGAACTGTGGTAGGATAAATTTCATAGTTGTCAGGATGACACTAAAAAAATCCCAGACAAGTATTTAAAATGGAACTTAACTTTTCTGTGGGCTGACCTATAGATCTAATCCGGCCATTTATAATAATTTTGTAGCCAGCAACTATCTTTATGGACCGAGTATTCTTTTCTGAAAATCTAAAAATACATTCAATTCTATTTCTATTTCACAGCCATATATGCACTATTCGCGTCATCTCCATGCAATGCGGCGACCAAGAGGATGTGGTGGTCGTTTCTTGAACACAAAGAATTTGGATAGCATAAAGGGTGCAACTGAGGTTAAGAATGCCAGTGAAGGAAAGCTGTATCTGCTCACTGGTTCTCAGAATTCTGATTCTGAAGTCCTGCAGTCAGATAGCGGAACATTGAACTCATCTAAGGAAACAAACGGAATTGGGTCAAATCTTTCAGGATCAGAGGTGACAAGTCTGTATTCTAGGAGAGACATTGGCCACTTTTCAATCAATCACCTGGGTTCATCTGTCCGTTCTTTCTCTAGCATTTTGGATAGTGGGCACAGCATTGTTATGCCCACTAAGTGGGTTGCAGCAGCTGATA
>NW_019014588.1:107001-125765 GCF_000150535.2 Carica papaya
AGAGTAGTTAGCAGCTCATATGCTTTGGATGCTACAAATAGTACTATAAGAGAACTAGCTACTTCCATTAAAAAATGATAAAGAAACCAAAAAGAAATAGGAAGAAGATAAGTCCATAACCGGAATGAAGAGTATTAGACATAGAACCTTAGCCATCCTCTTTATGCTGCTCTTTGGCCTATCCAAGTCAACCGCTAAAGGGAAGACCAGGGTTAGGGTTGTGAACAAGCTGGGGACTAACAGGATCATGAATATTCACTGTCAGTCGCGAGACGATGATCTGGGATACCATGCCATTCTCGATGGCTCTGAAATTGAATGGAAGTTCGCTGTAAATTTCTGGGGAACTACATTGTATTACTGTGATGTGCAGTGGGATTACTCAAAATGGCACCATTTTGATGCATACTCAAGTGAATTGCATTATGATAGATGCAAAACAGAGTGTATTTGGATGGTGACCAAGGATGGTCTGTTCAATTTCAATGAAGAATTTGGGAACTGGGTTTTGGTGCCATTCCAAGATAGCCCTTGATTTTCTTCCATCATTTTTTTTTGGGTGTTAGTTCAAAGTCTAATTCTAGTTAAAGCTGAGATGTAAGCAACTGAGGGTAGACTGTGATATTATCTGGCCACATAGTTGCTGAATTGTCAAGACTTGATGTGCTTTTGTTTTAGCTTTGATCTTGTGGTAAATTTTTGTGTTAGATAATTATTGTTGGGAAAAGAAAAATTAGTTTTGATCTTGTGGTAAATTAATGTAAAATGATAAAAATTAAGCCATAAATCCTAAATTAAAATAAGATTAAACTATAATGAAACAGAATTTTATCCTAATAGCCTAAAGTTTTATTTAAATATTTATTTTGTCACAATCAAATATTATTTAAATATATATATATATATATTTTTTTCTAATTCAAGTTTAGAGAACCAAAATCTATCAGATGGGATTGAAAATCTGAACTGTGGTAGTTTAATTATATATGAAATGTATAAATAATGAATAATTTATATATATATATATTATAACTAAAATCTAATAGTTGAATAAACAATAGAATATATTTTAATTAAAAGCAACAAAAGAGTAAATATGAAATATTATTAAATTTTTTAACATTTATAATGCAATTATAATTATGCCCAAAGTTGCATAACTTACTTCTTGTATAATTAATTAAAAATAGTTTTTGATTTTTATATAAATATAATTTTTTGACATAAAAATATCCATAATAATAATAATAATAACATAAAAATATCCATAATACGTGCTCCTGGGCTGCTGATCTGATTAATAAATGCATTTTCCAGCTTCTCCATTATTAACCTGTTAAAATCAGATTTAACAGAGAGAGAAAATCCAGAGCTCCATAAGCGTGACAACAGAGCAAACCCAATAAAAATCTTAACCTAACCTTATCCATCCATCTTCTTCTTCTTCTTCTTCTTCTTTCGGTTGAGATTTAATTCAATTCCTTTCTCCTCTACTTCTTCGAAATCCTTTAAAACCAGAAACATCTCTGCTTTCCAAATCTGTCGGCTCCTTCTTCTTCCCTCTCCATGGCTGCAACAGCTACTACTGCTTCTTCCTCACTCTGTAACAAGCTCTGTAATCTCCCCTTTACTCCCTCCCCAATTCCACTCCGCATTCACTTCCAATCATCAAAACCCAAATACCCAAAGCCTCTTAGACTCAAAACCCAAAATCCCCATTCATTTCCCTTCTCTATCCTTTCTTCTCTCTCCAATTCCCGATGCTTCTCGGCCACTTTCGACAGCTTTCAAATCACCGAAGATGACTCACAGAAAGAATCAGAAGCCGAAGAAGAACAAGAAGAAGAAGAAGAAGTAGAAGAAGAAGAAGAAGCAGAGGAGGACGAGGAGGGGGAAAATGCGAAACGGTCTGGTGATGATGTTGGAAGGCTCTATGTGGGGAATTTGCCTTATGCAATGACTTCTTCTCAGGTGGCTGAGTATTTTGGGGAGGCAGGCGATGTGGTTTCTGTGGAGGTTTGTGGTGGAAATTTTAAATTCTTCGTTTTTGTTTTTGGTATATGAATTGATGGGTGGTTGGTTGTTTTCAATGGTTGCAGATTGTGTATGATAGAGTTACTGATAGAAGCAGGGGGTTTGCTTTTGTGACGATGGGAAGTAATGAAGAAGCTAAAGAGGCAATTCGGATGTTTGATGGATCTGTAAGTTTACTTACTTTTTCTACTCACATTGAATGATTGGGTGTTTATATTCGTGTTTGATTTTCTTTTAGGATAAAATTTTTCTACTCGAATTGAATGGGGGCATTCGTTATCTCATAGGAGTCCTCAAGCACCTTCCATTTTTAGTAGAAATATATATTTTTGTTAACTATAAGATATATGCATATTAATCATAACAAAACTTTCAACCGGAGGATAGCAGCAATGCTCAACCAAACCTGAAATTACAATCTCTTATAGAGTAACATAACAACCGTTTAACTGAAGACTTGTCGGTATATTAGGATTAGGATTCGAATACAGCAGAAAATACTGACTTCAGTTTATTTTCGATTCAATTCTTAAGAACATAACTTATCGTGTTTGAGTTACAACCACATCCACCACCTTCAATAGATTCAATCCCCACTTGAAACGTAGGAATTCTTAGTCTAACCACTAAAAATTCAAGGCCAGAATAATTGTAGTTAAAATCCAGTAAATTATGTTTTAGTTCTGCATATTACGATCAATGCAACCAGACTGTTAAGGGAATAAGGTAATTTCTTCCTATTATGCAATTCATATATAATTTCCAAAGCTTTTCGTTTAGATGCACTCGATTCCATACCCTATACTTCGGCTTTGTTTTCTCAAGTTTGATCCTCGCTAATTAGACATCTAGTTTTGGGACTACAGAACTAGGATTCACACATCTAACTTTATACAGTTAAACTAGATTTGGATGGAGAAAATGAAGTGATGCTCACCCTACTTTTTTTTATTTAGATTAAATAAAAAAATAATAATCAGGAAAGAAAAGATGGTGAATGTGAGGTCTCCCATTTTCTATGAAACTTCAAGCTCTCTATTCCTCTAAATTAACTTACTCTTTCTTTTTCCTAGTTTTTCTTTCTATTCCTTTATTAATATTTACCCAAACATAGTGTTTTCCATCCTTTTCTATGTTTATCCTCCGTTTTCAATAACAAACAAGGTCAATAGTGCTAAAGAGTTATCGCTACTAATGGTTGACAGCAAATGGGAGGCCGGACTGTGAGGGTGAACTTTCCTGAAGTGCCAAGAGGCGGTGAACGAGAAGTAATGGGGCCTAAGATAAGGAGTGGTTACAAAGGATTTGTTGATAGCCCTTACAAAATCTATGCAGGTAATCTTGGTTGGGGCCTTACCTCTCAAGGTCTTAGAGATGCTTTTGCAGATCAGCCAGGTCTTATGAGTGCCAAGGTCATCTATGACAGAAATTCAGGCAGGTCTCGAGGTTTTGGGTTTGTGTCATTTGAATCAGAGGAGGATCTTCAGGCTGCTCTAAATGCTATGAATGGAGTGGTAAGAATGAGTTCGACTGATTTTTTAAGTTTGATGCATTTCATATTCTCAGTTTACTTATTTTTGTTTCAATGGCATCAGGAGGTAGAAGGCCGGCCACTAAAATTGAATGTTGCAGCTGAAAGGGCTCCATTAACTCCTCCGCCAGCATCACAGAGAGATAGAGAAAGCAACATTGATAGCAGTGAATTGCTTAGTGCAAGTATTTGAAAGAAATGAATGGGAAAAAAATGATATTGAGCTGTGAATCAAGAGAGTATGCTACAGGGAAAATGTTGCCTTAGAAATTCTCAAATCTGGATCATCGGTTACCCTTTTGGTCATGCTGAACCACCCCCATTGTCGACACAATAGTTCCTGCAAATCAGAATGCTAACAAAAAAGTGAAAGGACGTGCTCATGATTTGCTGCTCCCTGTATGTAAACATTTTGTCGTGTAAGAGTTGAAATAGTATGGGAATTTTATGGCAAAGCTAACAAATATCTCATATCTAATTATTCAATATTTTGATAACCACTGTTTACTATAATAACATCAAGAAAATAACCATTTTTGGTAGTTGGAAGGGCTTTTTCAATGGTTGAAAAGGTTAAAGATTCGAGCTCACCTCTATAAGGATTGCAATGAGGTTGGATAACCTGATTACTTGCTCCTCCCACTTTTAATACCATGGTCAAATAAGATAAAGATAACAAAAAAGAGGCAAGCGATCACCCCATATCTCCACCCATCTGCATACGAGGGATATGGATATGAAGGACGGCAGAGGATGGTGGAGGCGAGGACAAGAGAAGGATCAAGCCAACTTGCTCTATTGCCACCCTTGCACCTCTTATTCAAGAAAAAAAAAACAACTATGTATTCAAACAAATAGCGACTTCCAAGCACATTGCATTATCATGCATTAATTGTACCCAGAACATTAAGTAGAGAAAATAATTTAAAGAGTGATTATCATTTTCACTAAGAAGCAAGCACACTTGGTAAGGAGCTTCCAAGACAATGGGAAATGTGCCGAAAATAAAGAACATGCATGTTTCTCTATCAAGATTAAACAAATTCCAATATGAAACAAGTGGACATTCCAATACAACGTCTTGGAATAAAATGAGAACCTGAATAGTCTTTGGCAGGTTGGAAGAATGAAAGACAAAAATCAGTTCTTTACTGGGTTTCATCATGACCAGCAAGAAGTGCATCCGCTGCAGAATCCAAGTCATGAGGGAAGAAAACCCTGCAAAACAGGAAAGATTCACTGATCTCTAACTAACTTAAAATAACTAATATTTCTTATATGACGGTAAATTGTAACCATAATTTTTACAAGTTGCTTTGTGGGGTTGTACTGGTCTTTTCTTAGGTTGAAACAAGGAAGTGTTGACATGGTTGTGAAAGTGAATCCAATGTTTCACTCTTAGCAGAGGCAAATGGGAGGTATCGTTCATTTATAATGAAATGATGAAAGACTAAGCTCACAAACTTACCTGCAAGTGTTGTGGTACAACGTCTTGCTCAGCTGATTTATATCATTGATACCTTTACAGCCAGCCACCACCTCAAGAACTTGCCTGGGAAGCATGATTGTAGTGTTTCAGAAAATGGATACAAACAAGCTGAAGAATATAAACAAATCTTCTATGATAATCATTGACAGTGAAATCATCAATGCAGACGGAGATATTGAAATAAATACTTGAATGTTTCGAGAACAGTGTATCATCAGTTATTTGGCATATCAAAAGAATAGAAGGAATTGATAGCTTCCAAAGGAATCTTCCAACACATTTACCATCCATGTCTAGCAACAAAATAAAAATTGAATGTCATGGACTTTAATAGACATCTTTACTCCAGAATGACTCACAATTTTAGAAACTTCTTCAGAGCAAATATTATTTTCTCTAAACAAGGTCCTCAACTTCACAAAATTAAAGCTTTATGTGGCATGATGCTAGTATTTCTAACTCACCGAACTAAACAAGGTTCATTCCGGCCTTTAACAATAGACTCCTGATCATACTTCTCTTTCTTCTTTGAAGGCCATGTAGATTTTACATAACTTATCCCAGCATGAGTGTTCTTGATCTCGCAATAAGGAGAATCAGTTTCAATCATCATCCTTTCAACAGGTATGCCTCTCACAACATCAAGGTTTTCAGCTGTCTTCAAAGAACAACCATTTACACCTGTTTAGTACGACAAAAAGTATTAGTGATAAGCATGAAGTATACATGAAGCTAACATAAGTTCCTGTCCATGGGGCAGGGAGGATCTATTTCTGTGTTCCAGTGGACTGAATGACATTCACCATTCAGCACAGTTATATAGAAGACATTTTAAATCTTCTTAAGGTAAAAAAAAAAGTGTAGATGGACAAATAGCTGGTCTTTACATTTTCCCCTTGAAACTGTGCATACAATTGAAGAAGGGAGAGTAGGGAATGGGTTGGGGGGGGGGGGGGGGGGGGAGGAGAGAGAGAGAGAGCGAGAATCGTTCCTATCAATTCTGATGTACTAAACCAAGACATTTTTTCTTTGCCTAGAAATACTCTATCCACTTAGATTTTTGAATCACAAGCTGCCCCAAAGAATTCATCCACCAACAAAATTTGTTTCCAAATAGAAGATGATTCTACAGGAATGTTCTCTATTATTCTCACAAACCATTCGCTACAACTCATTTTGAAGAAGATGCTACAAGAAGAACTCCGTTCATTAAGATATTGTTTGTTCTGGTTCAGATATTACATTGATGTCTCTATAACACTGATCATGAATGAAGAAAAAAGAACACATGTTTCCAAGAAACATAAACTCAAACATCTGCACAGCAGGATATTCACCTATATACAGATTATGGAATGAAAGAAGTTTTTCACGGTCTTCAGTACTGCCGGTAAATGAATGAGTAACCCCCGCCCCAAACCTGAGAGAACTTGTAAAGTCAGCATGCAGTAGCATGGCTCAAAAGCTACCAAAAAATTGTGATCATAACTTCGAAATATTTTGCTAGAGCTCCATCTAGACACTTGTTTAGCATCATGAAATTAAAAAAGGAAAAGAAAAGAAAAGAAAGAATGAATGTGACGCCATCTGTGGTGGAAATATCTAAAAAATCTAATGAGAAGAACAAGGGGATAGATATCATCATATCAATAGTTGGTCAATCTTTTCAAGTTGGAAATATTTTTGCTAGAGCTCCATGTAGACACTTGTTTAGCATCATGAAATTAAAAAAGGAAAAGAAAACAAAAGAAAGAATGAATGTGATGCCATCTGTGGTGGAAATATCTAAAAAATCTAATGAGAAGAACAAGGGGATAGATATCATCATATCAATAATTGGTATGCAGAGGCAGCTTCTTTTTCTCGAGGTAGGAGGTGGATGTAGAAATTCAGAATACATATGGAAAAGGAATCCAACAGAAGAAGGTATAATGAACAAAATCAGTGACAATTTTATGTAGAAAAAATATGGTTGCAGAAATCATAGAATGCACAGTAATCTGACCTGTCCTTGTTCCGCTCTAGAATTTCACAGAAATCCCCAGCAGCTGCACGCATATGCAAAAACATTGGCAGCTTTGTGGCATATGCTAAGTCAAATTGCTTCTCAAAATATCTATCTTTCACAATGTATGTAGACAATGCAATCATCACAGCATATAAGAGGAAACAAATAAGAAAATTAACCAACAAATATGAAAACAGAATATAATCCCAATAAATATTTCTCCAGAAACTGCTTACTTCTTTTGAATGTCAGCTGGGCAGAAGTGGAGCCTATCATAATCTAATCCACATTCACCTATTGCCACCACCTAAGTTCAATAAGAAACAACAATATAAATAGTCAGGCATGCGCATTCATGCAACTTATTCCTTGAACAAACATTCTAATATGAAATATATCATTCTAATCTGAAATATATTCCACATTGTCAAAGGTCCAAGTGATCTGGATGTATTAAGAATTCCTCTCTCAAACACAAGATGAAAATGCATGATAAGTTTTGAGAGAAAAAATAAGTATTTTTTTTTTGACAAAAGAAGAAACTTTATTAAGTAGGAGAAGAAGAAAATAATACAAAAATGGAGAATAAGACATCCTCCAAAAAGTAAGCATAAAAAAAAGTACGCCAGCACAGCCCTAATCTTTATAGATGATAACATCTCAATTGCGATGGAGCTCCATAATTCTGTCATTTGGGAAGAAGCCATGCAATTTTGCCCATATGGAAGCCATGAAAGTGACTCTTCCACTTAGCTCATAGCATGACATCAACCAGTCTCGGAAGATCTAGCTATTTCTTGCAAGCCATATACACTGGAGACCAGAAAAAATAGCACCTTGGCTATTAAGTAGGAGGAGAAGAAAAAAATTATAAAAATGTAGAATAAGACATCCTCCGAGAAGTAGCATCAAAAAAGTAAAAACAAGTGTAGACACCAACTAAGCCCTAATCTTTATAGATCCAATTGCGATGCAGCTCCATAATGCTGTTATTCGGGAAGAAGCCATGCCATTTTGGCCAAAGAGAACCCATGAAAATGATCCTTTCACTCAGCTCATAGGATGATATCGACCAGTCTCGGAAGATCCAGTTATTTCTTGCAAGCCATATACACTAGAGACCAGCAAAAATAGCACCTTGCCAAAGCGGCTAAGCCTCTCTTTCAACTCCATTCCCCCAAAATAAAGGATTTGAAGAAGCTATTCGCAGTAGGGGGCATTGCCAGCTCAGACCAAACTTATTCAAAATATCAGTCCACATTTTCCAAGCTGTAGAGCAGTGTAAGAATAAGTGGGAATGAGTCCCACCATCTCTGGAACACATAATACAAATATCAAAGGACAAGACACAGTGGGGGCAACGGATTTGAAGCAAGTCATTGATAGCAGTCCATCTAAACCACCTTCCCCTTCAAAGGAACTCTAACTTTCCAAAAATCCTTGGCAATATGAAAGTTTGTGGCACTGGGGTTACCAATAAGATAAGAGCAGAAGGACTTAAACGTGAACATGCCAGAAGGTTCGCGTATCCAAACATGATTATCTGGTTGCAGAGACATATGTATGGGTTCTAGCATGTTGAGTAATGTAGACAAATCGGAAGTCTCCCTATCAACTAGGTTCGGGTTAAAGTGAAAGCTCCAAGATAGGCTATCCTCAGTATTCACAGTGAAACAAGAGATATGGGTATTTTATCCGGTAGACAACTGGTAAAGTCTTGGGAATTTTGTAGCAAGTGGATGGTCTCCCAACCATAAGTCTTTCCAAAGAAGTGTCCGAGCACCATTTCCCACTTATAGTTGGATGAGTGTGGTGAGCAAAGGGTGGATTTGGGAAATGGCTTTCCAGGGACTCCAATGAATAGTGGATCTTCCTGCAAGGACATCCAAACTATCCCTGTCACTACCATGAATACCGTTTATCACCTTATGTCATAGAGAGTTTGGTTCACAAGGAAAACACCATAGCCATTTCTCCAGTAAATAAACATTCTTTGATCTAAGATTCTTGATATCCAGACCTCCAGAACATTTAGACTGACAACATACCTCCCGTTTAACCAAATGGTCTCTACGCTCCTCATCACCTCCTTCTCAAAGAAACCTACTCATTTTAGCCTCGATACTCTCTGCTACCCCAACAAGAATCCAAAATAGAGACATATAATGAAGTGGTATGCTAGACAGGTAAACATCTATCAGGATTACCCTTCCCCCTAAAGAGCAAAGACCCTCCTTCCAACTCTTTAGACAACCCCCTCCCAGATACATGATATGTTTTACCATGAAATGAAATTGAAGTCACATTAAGGAAACGAAAGATGAGCATTAGTGCATATAACAATGATAAGCTAAGAGGCTAAAAAATGTCAAACAAAGCCAACAATTTTATACCTGTAAGCAGTTATCTTTGACAGATACCTATATTCTAAAATTTCATTGATCTTTCATTACCTTCCCTTTCTGGATTCCTTCTTTGGCCAGCGACAATAGAGCCTGAAAATGCTTTTCTGGATCCCCATTCTCTTCAAACTCCTGAATAAACAGATGTCATGCCAATTAAGATTTATTATTAACCAAACTGTGGAGTAAAGGATTTATCATGTATTTCAAAGATTGAAGAACTTTAAGTTGTTGGGCAAATAAACCTTGCATCTTGTTGGATGCACGCCAACTGTGCAAAAGAGCCTTCCTGAACCAAACAATAAACAAAAAACTTTCAAATGGAAAATCTTTACTCAGAAACAAATTGAAAGGAACACTTTAGGCAAGACAACAAAGCATATATCAGCAAACACTAAAGCATAGATTAACCATCTGTTTCGGCAATGGCTAGAGCTTCCTTTGATTCGTCCAAGGACCCACCAGTCACCTGTAACCATAAACCAAATCCAAATTGTAAACCTATGAGATTATTTATGCCACTTGCTACTGAGGTGGATAGGTATTATTCAATTTGTAGCTTCATGAACTATATTCTCATCCAGTCATACAAGGTAAGAGAGAGAGAGAGAGAGAGAAACAAGATATAGAAAACTTTAATCATCCTCCATTAAGCAGCGGGTTTTGTGAAATGATAGTTTAGAACTTACATTGCATTTGATTTAAATATATTCTATTCTCATTTAATTCTCAAATCTTGGATAATTGATAAGTATCATATGTCATAATTTACATATTTAATGCATAATTATACAACTCCACTCATATCTTCAATTTCACAATGTAGAATTCGTATTCCCACTTATTAAAGAAGAAATCACAATACCACATAGATTTAACATAAAATTATAATGATATGTTCATTCAAATCTTTATCTCATTTGTATTATATTGTAACTTTTATTCTGGAAACTTAAACCAAACTTGAGTCTTTTGGTACACTTACACTACCATAAATAACAGAAATTGGAGAATGAGTTCGCTAGTCGTACCAAGCATCAGCAATGGTTGAACTCCAAGAAGCTAAACAAGTCCACCTACGGTTTCTTTCTTAGCCCAAAAATGGCAGAAAAACCCACTACTTCTTGGTGTCTTCTATGTTTGTGCACAGCACTATACTACGATATACTATCTAAAGAAATTTTCAAATGAAAATAAGCATAATTTGATCAAAATTTGGTAAGCAGCAGACTTAACTATGATTCGATCAACTCCAGCACTCCAAGCTCGGTTCAGAACAGTAGCAATATCAGGTACATGATGCTGCTTGCCATTATATATTCCTTTGAACATGCCATCTGTGAAATTATAACCATTTCCACCAGTCACTTACATGGAACAATCAAAGCCAAATTTGAAGAGACAATTAGCGGTAACAAGCATCAGGTGTTCGGTGAAATGCCTGACTGACCTGTGAAGTTCACGGCTATATCTGCTTTCGTAAAAGAGCAAACAACAAAACGGAGAAAAGGAAAAGAGGCTCGTTAGGTACATATCATATGTTGAGTTAAACTTAACAACTGCGGAGGAAAAACTTGCCTATCGTTCGTATTAACGCCATGGCAGTACCTCCGAGACCCGAGTCCGATAAGAGGAAGGGGGACAGAAGAGGGGCCAGTGGTTGGAGAGCATTTTAAGGAGACAGAAATAATGAGTAACATACATGGGCTTAGCCCACTGGTATAACATGTTTATAAATATATCAAATTTGTCATGTTCTTAAAATATTTTAATTTATCATAATTACTAATATTTAATAATTAAGATCGTTATATTTTATTTAAGAAGTAAAACTCGTCACGGTATATTAGATATTGACATATTTAAATTATATAGAATTGCGATAATAAAATTAGACTTCATTGCAACAACTTATTGCGATTCATTACAATTATAGTAAAAGTAGTATTTTATAATTTAATTGGAATACTTATAATCTACTAATATTTGAATTTCTTTTATTCTAAAAAAAAAAAATTTAAGTTAAATAATAGTTTATTCTTAATTTATTTTTTGAACCAAATGACTTTTTTTTTTTTTTTTTTTCCAATGATTTTCTATTCCAATTAAGGTGTCATCCTCACCCACCCATTTATGCCATTTGGTAGTATCTCCTTTTCAGGAGTTCAGTGCATGGAATCTACTGCCACAACTTTTAGGAATATTAAACAAATTGTCAACCCTAAAAAATATTGATGTGCAATCTGGCATACCAGGAATCTGAAATTGGTCTAAGATGTTATGATATGCACCCTGGAATTTTGTTATATTCTCTGTTTATTTGAGATAAGAAACTTCTATTTGTCTAAACAATTAGTATTTTCATGAAAATTTCAAAGAATCTTATTCTTTTCAGATATACCAATCTGATATTTTCTTCTCGTAATTGTTGGGAGCCATGTGAGATTTCCACCATGATTCAGAACAGGACATGAACTCAAGCAGCAGAAAGATTAAAATGAGAATAGCATTAGTTACAAAAAAGAAAAAAAGAATAAGTAATCAGAACAAGCTGTCTGTCTGTCTGTCTCAAACAATGTCTACTACCTCAACCTAACCCTCAGTGGAAATGTACGATAATCATCATCTTACATTTTATAGTGTTCCAACAATTTTCAATTTCGTATACCAACCGCTTGACATTGTATAGCAATTCAATTTCTAAACAATGTCGAGTAATGGGTATGCAAAATCGATTTGAATTACTATAAAAAGTTTGAATCTTTCATCAAATAATTCAGATCCTGGCCTTTGTAGATTCCTGAATATCCCCCAGTCTTTCCCATCTAAACCCACGAAGAAGAAAGTGAAAAAAAGCAAATATACCAATGCGAAAAAGTGGAACCCAGAATCTCAAACTACACAATAATATATGCATCACATTTATTGATAGCTCTATCGTCTACCCGGAGGAGATGGAGAAGAAGATTGACCAGCTGGTGGGGTTGTAGATTGACCCGATGATGGAGATGGGCCACTGTTGTTACCACCGCCGTTACGTTCCCAGGGTTTGACAGTGAACAAAACCACGAACAAGATGATTACCAGCAAGATTATGATCGCATAGCAAGTCCATTTCCGGGTGCTTTTCTGGTAAACCCTAGCTGTAGTCAACTGCTGGGTTCCGCCTCTGACGAAGGAGTGAGCTCTGGCCACTTGGCTTTCAATGTCGTCCAGTTGCTCGCCTTGAGCTTGTACCAACACTGCCATGTCCAAGAACACTTGGTGCAATTCCTTGAGGTTCTTCTCCATTTCTCGCACTGCATCGTGTCTCTCTTGAATCTCGTTTATGGTGTCTAAGATTCTCCCTCTCCCCTGTTCTTGAATGGCTTTTTGCAAGAAAGTCTCGCTCTCCCCTGCGTGGAGTCAGTGTTTAATTATGTTAACTTCAAAGCATTACAGAAGAATCGCAGTACAATGGTTTGGAGGAAGTTCAAAACCGGTTCATCTATTGTAATCTGCAAGAATTTCTATCAAATTGATTTTGTTATCAATCTATTTATTCATCGTAATTAGCTAATTAGGGTTAATAACGGTTTGATCAGTCGATTAAGTAATCATTAATCCAGATATTTATATATATAGACGCTATATATCTATATTCATGAGCACCGTTAACTGACCTGTAGATATGAGGCGATCGAGGGTTTTCTCATCGGGATTCTCGCCGGTGACGGTAAAGTACCTCCTCTGGACGGTCTCTCTATACTCGGAGGAAATCCTCTCCCTCAGACTATTGAAGCTATCCATGGATTCCTTCAACTTCTTCCTAAGGCCGTTGACGACAGATGTACGAGTACGATCAGAGGAAGAGCCAGGGCCACAACCAGGGAGGCTACGATTGGCAGCGTTGGAGCGGTCAAGGGCCTCTAATCGGACCTTGATGATTTTAGCCTTCTTCAAAGCCGCGGCAGCGTCGGCGTCCATTCGAGCTCTGAGATCTTTGACAGCTTTTGCATTGTGCAAGGTCTTACTCTTCTCATGAGACGACTGAAGACTATCATTCAACCTTTCGAGCTCCTTGAGCTCGTCCTTAACCGACTCGACGTCCTCGAAGAACTTGTCGAGATTGACGCCGCCGGTGGCAACGGCCGAGTCGGTCATCTCGACGGTGCGATGGTTGCGATCGGGAGATGCATCCTCACTTCGAAAGCGGGAAAAGGAACCGGAAAACAAATCGTTCATGGCGAATGAGGAAATGTGAAATTAGCGACTTGATAGGAAAGAAGGTTGAGAGGAGTTGATGAGAATGTGGAGGAAGAGGTAGGTTTTGATGGATGGATGGGCTGGTTGAGGAAGAAGAGTCAAAGGGGTCGCTGGTTCAACAATGGGGTATCAGAGAAGAGAAGTCAAAGGTAGAGGAAGCATCGAGGAAGGAGAAGGAAGGAAGGAAGAGGTCTAACCGAGTGAAAACAAAATAGAAACTTTTTTTTTTTCTTTTTCAAAATTTAAATAATTTCGTGTTGTTTTAATTTAATTTAAATTAAATTAATTGGGGAAACGCGTAGAGGGTAAATGGAAAAAAATCAGATAATTTGATTTTCGGATTTTTTTTTTTTTTTTTTATAAAAATTTTCAAATGATTTAGTCTTGGTGGGAACAAAAGTAATTTTATTCACAGGTGAATTAATTTTGACTTGAAGTTCAAATATTTTTTATTTAATTAGAATTATATTTTCTAATTCACTATAAAAAATAATTTTTACACTGAAATTAATTAATTTTTTTTTTTAAAAATACCCTTAAATTGTATTTTCCTAAATATTTTTTGTGCATCTATGTTTTTATTTTTGAAGTGTTATTACTAATAAAACTTGAATTAGTAAGCAAGATGTAGAGGGTATTAATTTGTTTAATAAATAAATGATCACGTGAGTTTTATGTTTTAATGGCTGGTTTTTGTAAGAGTAAAAAAGTTTTAGTTATGATGGTAACAAGGAAGTAATACCAACTTTATGTGTTATGGTGTCACGATCAAGCGTCTTAAAAACGTATGATGAAGACAGACGCATATTGATTCTCCCGTGGGCGGTCGCATCCGGCTGCTGCTTCCTTAGAGGACCGTAACTGTGTGTAATTATTTTGTATAATAAATATGTATTTATTTTCATTATCGACGAAAAATAATTACAATATCAACAATAAATATATATTGACGTACTGTATGTTTCTATGGTTGAACTTATTTACTCGTTATAAAGGCGTATACTCAAATCCCAGTACATAACACGGCAATTATCAACAATAATAATAATAATGGAACAAACTAGTTCTTCAATGCCAAGTACATGCCAAGGTCTCTTGAAAGATAAACAATGAGCAAAACATTCAACTACAAGACAGTAAAACTGGTTTCATTCAGATCTAAAATCGACAAGCAGCTAAGAATAATTTGGTGCCTGACGCCAGGTAAATACAAGCCTAACGAGTAACATTGTGTCAAAATCAGATTTTTCCGATGAAAACATTAGAGTACAGAACACGAAGTTTAACGAACACAGATTCGTGAATGAATTTCGATGCCCTTATTATTCTAGTTGTGAAGAAAGAATGCTTTCTGTCTCCTATAATCTAACAACACTGACCTTTGCGTTTTTTTGTAATTCCTTCTATCATGAAAAGAAAAAAAAATACACTTTAACGAGAAAAAAAAAATAATAATATACATGTAGAAGTTACAAAAATCAGAAATTGGAGCTTTATAGCAACAAAGTTGGAAGCTAAGCAATGCATGAACTCCAGATTTCAAGTAGATTGAAGCACGGTAAGAAGATATGGATATCCTTGGCATGTCCCTGATGACTGCCTCTGTCCTAGATCTTCTTGGTCACTGTTAGGTATGAGATTCCAATTCAACACGTAATTAGATAGATCGTAGATCCCGGGGAAGAATACAGATATCTGAAGGGGGATTCTGATCGTTGAAAAGGGCTGGAGTTGGGCCTTTGTAGAACTTGAACCACACCAAATAAATGGAGATGCACTTTCTACTGGTTGCAATTTTCCGACATGGGTTCCGGGAACAGCAGAGGTCACTTTGGTGTCGCTTACTACAGGTATATCATGCCACCCTGCTTGATTTCCAGAAGGAACAGCAGACTGAGGGGTGCCCACATCACTCGACTGCCCACTACTGCTGGGTAAATCCAAGGTGCTGACGTGCACAGATGCAATTGCATCTGATGAATTGCTGATTGTCATGGTTAACTTAACCTCACAAAAGGAAGTCGAAAAATCATGATGTACGGTTCGAGGCCCATCCACTCCCCACGATATTGGACTTATACTTGTTATACTGATAACATTTTTTTCAAGAAAAAGACCAATAGATTAGAAAATTTTAAGCAAGTCTGATGTAGCTTCAGAACATAAGCATTGAGTTTTCCATTAGTCTTACCTGCAACGGCATGCGTGGTGAGAAAAAAGATGCAGTGAATCAAAAATCTCAGAATGAGTCTTGCTCTTTTGCGGCTGGGAGATCAAAATGAAGTCAACAGTATTTGGGTTTTCCTGGTCCATCAAGCAACAAGAATAACAAAATATTAGTGAGTAAAATACCATGAGAAGGCAGCACAATTCCTTTCCTTAATTGTAAACTTGCCAAAGATTTGATCCCTTACTCTAGAGGAAAAAGTAACCAGCTGGGGTATTGCCCAGTAGTTGAAAAGAAGGTATCAGCAGAAGGGTGTAAGAATCAACTAGGCCATGCGGATGGCTGTAATGATCATAATGATACGTGATAGAAAATTGTATCGGTCATGATGCATAGAGAATAAGTATGTATATAACAAGACAAATAACAACCTGATCTGGTATTCCCTGATTCTTTCTTTCATTGTAATGGAAAGCTGCCAGAGGTGGCTTTGATACATCAATAAGTGCTTGGCTGTCATCTAAGGTACACAATCTTAAATCACTTCCAATACAGGAAAGAGATGAGGGCTTATCTTCAGAATCCGCTGATTTCTTGCGATCCTGTAGCAAGTCAATTAGGAAACTTATAAGCAAATAGGTAAGTTTGTAAAAGAACCAACAAAATGTATTCAATGAAAGAACAATTGAAGTTATTGATCCTCAATAAAAACAACAGTGTATAAAGGTTGGTTGCACCTGATGCAAGAAGAAACTCAATGAACTACTGGTACTTATCTTCTCAAGCTTTGGATTAGGCTTCAGTTGGACCAATTAAGTTCCATAACTTTATACTCAACATGTTAAGGGATGCACAAGCCATCTCTCCTATGTATATCTTTTTGTCAAATAGATCATGGGAATTCCAAAACATTGCATTTATTAT
The DNA here is from genome assembly GCF_000150535.2 of Carica papaya. The sequence continues at coordinate 123,802 of NW_019014588.1, forward strand.
AAGGATAATAGTGAAAGTTCTGATTATCTTAATCCAGGATCATACTGCAAAGACTTTACACCACGTAGAATTAAGGCTGCAAAAACTCTCAACCCCTGACCAAACTTGGAAAATCCCAATCCTAATCAAATTATCCTTCTTGATTGTATAGACGTCGAGAAGTAAAAAATAAGACCTTCATATGAATGAACAAAGAAAAGTTGAATTCATGTCTTGACCAAAGAGATTAGAACAGAAGTAACCGCTACAAATTGAACTAGCTGCTAGCAAGTGTTAGCACCAAATGCCCCAATTCCGTTCTTTAAAAAAGAGGAAACAACTACAGATGATTCTTCCACTGACCTTGAGCATGAAGAACCACGAAAATGCTTGACCGGCAAATAAGGATTGTGAAGGTAATATGGAATCAAGAGATGGAAGCAATGAGATTTCCCACTGGCGTCCAACAGACGATAACTGACGAACCTGGAAACATTCTGTACTTGTCTGATTGATAACATCCATTCGCACAAGGTACTCTTGCAATCTTGATGGACAGGGACTGATTTGGAATGACACATCCAATGATGGTAAAACCTAATAAAAGCATACAATGTAAGTCTTGCTTATACCTTTAATACAAGTGAATGTAAGTCCCCCTTAACCAGAAAAGGTTATACGACTAAGAGTGTGTTCTATCTTGTTTAACAAATATGCTTCTTAAGTTAGTTAAAGCAATTAGGTGCCCATTGAAAAATTAAGCAATTACAAGTAGAGAGCAAAAAGATAAGTTACTTGGATCTAAAAGTACCAACAAAAGGTTAATAGGGTGTTTATTTTTCCCCATATAAAGTTACTTTGAAGTAACTAATAAGCACCTCTTATTTCGTTAGCAAAAGTAAACTAAAAATAGAATGCTTAAAGTTACTTCTTTCACAAAGCCTCTAACATGGATTCCACTCATCGGCAATCCAGAACTACTAGATCTCCTCAACAATCAGACATTTAATATAGCATAGATAACACAACTAAAAACTGTGCATGGTTGTCTGGTAGGTATTTAATTTACTTAGGATTTTGCAGTTACTAAAGATAACCCCGATTATGAAGGTAATATTAAGGGAAAAAAATAGTAAACGGCAAAAAAAAAAAAAGCAAAGAAAAAATCCTCATAATTTGTTCATATCCATGTATTACCTGAAAATTGTAATGCATCCGAAGAGTGCGATATCTCATGGTACTTGACATATCCTCCATCTCATAGTATATTGTCATGTACAATGATATATTTCCAGGAACAGCAGCTCGAAACCACAGGGACCACAACAAAGGTGTTTCTCCCTGAATTGATACATCCTAAAAGGCACAAGAAAAATATAAAGCTTATTACCAGAATGGCAGAGTGGCTCTAACCGATTAGATTAAGAACGCAATATAGAATGCACAAAACGATTTTATAGACTAACCTCCGGAAACAGAAACACATTTTGAGAAGCTATATTTGGGCTAACATGGGCACTACTTTGTTCAACATCCATCTTCTTTTCTAAGTAATCAGGAAACTTCATTGTCAACTCCTGATTTCCAACCGTTAGGAATCTGGGATGACTAATCTTCATTTTCAAATTCTGCATGACCATAAATTTGATTAGTTTGTGTAGGAAAACTTGGACCCTGATTGGTACTTTACATTGTATGTTGATATATTTATATGCGGGGACACGGGTACTCAAGCATAAACAAAACAATTTTTAGAAAACACAACAAATAGATTTTTGTTGTTCCCTCAAACCTCATGTGACATTTTCATAATCATTTTTTTAACATTGTTTAGTTTTAAAAAATCCACATTTTTAATGTATAACATATATGGTTGTGGAAAGTAAAAACTAAAAGATATTTTCATGTATCAAGCGAGCCTTAGATCCTGAAATCCTGCCAAACGGAACAGAAAAGCTTACATTACCCCTCAAGCATCTAAATTA
>NW_019014588.1:125811-156849 GCF_000150535.2 Carica papaya
ACCTTGATCACTATAAACTTAAGATCATTGCAAGGAGAATGCCTAGCTTTTCTTCTAGCCTTGGCATTTTTTGTATTGATGGGATCACATTCAAATTTATGGACACCAACTACAGAACCTGACAACTTCCATCTAACACCGACAACTTTTAGGATGCCTTCTACTCTGGGAGTAACTGTAAGTCGCACCTGAAAAACATGAGTTCAACAAAAAAAGTTTCCTGAGGATAACAATAGACAGAAAACAAGCAATCTTAAAGAAGCTGCACGAATAAAGAGATAGGCCACACATAATTTTTTTTGTTGGAAATAAAAGAGTTATGCCACACATCGACTAGCAAAATATTTCCGTCACAAGTTCCAATTAACAGAAGAGATTATTAACTTTCTGTGAAATAAAAAAAATCAGAAGAAGAAAACAGAAGAGATCATTAAAGGAGGATAATTAATAAAGTAGATTAGGTATAAATAGTCTAAAAATAATAAAAATGATCATTTTTATAATATAAAATTATTGTACTATTTAGGAGCCTGTTATTATAATTATAGTAGCTTTAATTTTATTTTCCTCTAATAATTCTTGCTCCAATTCGTATTTCTTAGTTAAATCCTATATGAGAAAAGTTATTTAACAACAATAACAAATATCTTTCTGATTTCATTTTTTAAGACAGAGTTAAGTCATTTAATAAAATATTTGATATTTTTCTCAATTTTCTTAAATGATATTTTTTTTGAGATAAAAGTGAGTATCTCAAAACCTTATGTAAAGGACCTCAACCCTAGTTTGTCCCAAAAGCAATTAGTACCAGAGCTAAAACAGTTCTATACCAGAAACCTCAGAACCCCAAGTCCAAACAACCCTAGAACCAACTAGAAAAAAAATCATAATTTCCTAAAACATCAACCAGCCACCAGTTGAAAACCAGTGACAACCAGAGTGCAGCCATCAGCACAGCCAGCTGCCGGCTACCTAGACATCTGACCAGCAATGCACTGGAGCCCCACCACGAAAATCCGCTGGAACCTGTGCTACTCGTCCCTGAAAGTTCGCTTAGGTGCTGACTCTCTTGATCTCGGTGTCCCCACAGCCACGTATCACACTGCCACTAATCTGCAACTCCTGCCTCAGGTTAATCCTACTGTCAAAACCAAAACACCATCCAGTGACTGGAAAATGACATGTGGTCCCCAAGCAGTGATGACCCACAAGTTGGCATCGCAAATCATACTCTTTTTTTAACTTTTCAGGCTAGTTTTGACAGACTGGTTCCTCTAGACTGATTCATATCTCGATCAGATCTTCATTACAAATTCTTGCTTCAATAATCATGACTAGTGTTGAATTGAACACTATCCAAAATACATATAAGGCAGACACTATTTCCATATTCGATATAATGCAACATACAATTAATGCAAGACCGAAATAGTTTTTGGCAAAACCCATGGTTGAAAGGTGGAGCCCTCAGAGATCAGTATCAACAGATTTTCACCATAACTGAATAGAAAGACAATCTGGTGAGTGAATTTTTCAGAGATATAAGGGAAGAAGCGAAGGAGTGGCAGATGGATGTATAAAGAAACCTCAATGGTTGGGAGATCAATAAATATGATAACCTCCTGAGTACCCCATTCGCCCATTGTCCCGGATAGTAGTAACGATCAACCTACTTAGAGTCTAACTAAATTTGGATCCTTTTGGGGAAATCCTTTAACAAGCATTTGACTAAGCAAGAAATTGAAAGTAGCAAGTTTACTTTTAGACATATATGGAAAGCTAATACTCCTTCCAGAGTAACTTTCTTCACATGAGAAGCCAGTAGAGGTTGCATTCTGACGATTGATAAATTGATGAGAAGGGGAATAACTATGGTGACGGGTCTCACTTGTGTAAAAGTTTTGCAGAGACTTGTAATCATATCATTTTATGGTGCCTAATAGTGTACAAGCGATGGTCGATGATTTATATTATATTGGGTATCGGCTGGGTGATTGCTGGTTCGGTCAGAGATCAAATATGGGTGTGGAAGCATAAGTCAGACAAGGAAATGCAAAGATCTTATTCTGCTCACCATTTTCTCAGTGTTACTGAAGGAGAGGAGAGGGTTGAGAATAAGGGAGATTTTGTTAAGATTAGGAACAGATGGTTCCATACCCTTAGATTTTTTATTTTGGTTTATCATCTTTATTCAGTGGAGGGGATCTTATTGACATCTTGGAAGATTTGTAAATATTTGTATACAGGTTGGCACCCTTTTGGTGCCTGTTAATATACTTCATACTTTTATTTTTTAAAAAAAATTAAATTGTTTAAATAGATTAGAAATAATTATTCTTTTATATATAAAACTAATATCCTATTTAGGAGTCTACTATAAGAATATTTATAAGTTTAGAATTTTATTCTTTTTAATATTTAATTTTTTTATTCTTACTAAAATTAGTATTTCTTAGTTAATCCTACTCGAAAAATTACTTAAGAAGCATTATAAGTCCTTTCATAATTTTTACTTTTTGAGACAGTTCAATTATGTAATAAACTACTTTTGAGAATTTTTTCAATTTTTTGTTTGGGTGATGCAGTCATATTATATTTAAGACTTTTTAGGTTTGATGTTCTTTTTTTTTTAAATAAAAAATATAAAATATCAGTAACTACAAGCAACAAGGGGGTGCAACCCCATGTACAAAAATATTTATAGATCAATCATGATATCTATCAAATCACCAGAATTCTCCATTGAGTAGAAAAGTTAACCCATTACAGAAAATCCTATGGTCTCTTCTTAGGTTTGACGTCTAAGAAACCTTAAGCATGATGTGTAAGTTTTTACTCCTAAATTTCTAAGTAGACAAATTAATCTTAGTTTCTCCAACATCAATATATCCTCATACAACGTTGTAAAGGGAAAACATGAAAAACAGGTGGACATCAATAAAAGATAGATGTTAAACCCTTTGAAGCTAAATAGACCCTGTGGAAGAGATCATGAGCCAAACTCTCAAAACAAAGCCATCATAACAATCTGTCCCACAGCAACAGGGAGATTTGGCAATTTTGATATCCATCGGATGATAAATATATGAATTTATTTTTCCCATTTGTAAATCTTCGGTCTACTTTGAAATTATAGGGCAACCCCCATACCAATATAAGTACCAATTAATCCAGGAAAGAGATTGGTGATATAGCCAAGTCGTAACTGAACTCCGCAGGCAAACCAGAGATAAAACTAACAATTTATTCTCTTATGGATTCAGGAGTTGGATAATTACAATTTTCACTGCTTCCTGTGGGTTGCGCCAGGGTGATCCCCTTTCACCATTGTTATTTATCATGGTAATGAAGGCGTTGAATGGTTTAATGGCTAGAGCCACTGACCTGCAACTGTTAAGGGGTGCAACAATGGAGAGGGATGACAATGTTGTCCAGGTATCACACTTTTTCTTTGCTGACAACACACTTATTTTCTGTCAGCCAGAAGTGAGGAATCTCATTCATTTGAGATGTGTTCTCCTTTGCTTCCAAACGGTCTCTGGGCTCAACATCAATTTAAGCAAATCTGAATTGGTGAGAACTGGAGATATAAGGGATGAGAACTATCTTGCTAATATCATGGGATGCAAAGCTGTCAAACTGCCTATTAAGTACAAAGATAAAGCACTTGGGAACCAGTTGTTGACAGTCTTGAGAGAAGATTTAAAAGTTGGAAGAGGAACTTTTTATCAAAAGGAGGGAGACTCATTCTTATCAAGAGCCCACTTGCCAACCTTCCCACTCATTATCTTTTTACTTTGACAATTCCGGTTAAAGTGGCAAGGAGAATATAGGCCATCCAATGTCGCTTTCTTTGGGGTGATGAGAAGGAGAAAAGTAGATAACATTTAATTAACTGGGATGAAGTCAAGAAACCGATTCACCATGGTTTGGGTATTAGGTCTCTTGTTGAGATGAATGTTGCTCTCCAAGGGAAGTGGCTATGGCGATATCAAAAGGAGGGGGATGGTTTGTGGAAGAAAATCATTGCGGCCTGATGGGGGGATGTTCCTGGTGGGGCTACGGGTGGGAGAATGGACAGACCTCACGGGCTAGGCTTGTGGGGGAAAATATTGATGGACTGACCGAGATTCAAAGAATGTACCCAGTGGAAATTAGGTAAGGGTAACAGCATAAGGTTCCGGTTGGATGAGTGGTTGGAGGGAGGTTGCCTCATGAGATGGTTTCCAAGAATTTACACCGCTGCTCAATCCAAAAACATGGTGATTGAAGAAGCTTTAATGTTATTAATGACACATTGGTTTGGACGGTTAATGTTATTAGAAATTTGAATGACTGGGAAGTCCACGAGTATGAATCACTGCTGCAATTATTAGCAGATCAGCATGCCAAAACCAGTAGTGACCAGATCCTGCAGAAACTAAAACAGAATTATGAGTTCTCTGTCAAGTCGTATTATTCACATATTATGCTTGCTGGGCAGAGTCGGAGAAAGGAATTTCCGGCCCTCCAAATCTGGAAAACTAAAGTTTCCCCTAGAATGGCTTTCTTCGTGTGCGAAGCTTGCAGAGAATGTACCTTGACAACCAATAAGCTGATGAAAAGGGGTCATACGGAGCTGCGGAATCTTGCAACCACATTCTTGTATGGTGTCCTACAGCTTATAGCCTTTGGTGCATGATTTACGGGCAGCAGAGTACCAATTGGACCATGGTGGGATTGGTTAGGGAGGAGATTTGGGTTTGGGGTGGTTCGTGTAAAAAGAGGGATTTTGTAAAGATTATTTCATTGACCATTTTTTGAATTCTACGGAAAGAAAAAAATAGTAGAACTTTTGAGATTAAAGAGGTAAAGAATAGTAAATTGAAAAATAGGTGGTTACATTACTTTGACTCTTTTTTGTTAGAACATGACATTATTAGGCTTGAAAATTTTGGGAATGCCATTGGCATCCTAACACAAATGTAAATATTTTGTATACCTTTTTAATATATGTTTCATACTTTTTATTTTTTAAAAAATTACAATTAGAATTGCAGGAGCCAGGAAAGCTATATTTTATTTATTTTTTTTAGAAGAAAAAGAAGGAAAGTACTAAATTTTAATGAAGAGCATGTATATTACTCAAAATAAGGTCCTTCCTGTATATACTTCTTTGAAAGTTGTCCAATTATATTCTATTACAGACAGACAGGACAGGAATAGCAAAGTTACAGTGATCTTTAGGATAAAGTTAACTGTTTTATCAGAGACTCACCAGAGTTGTTTCACCACCTCCTAATAAGAAGTCAGCCTCAGACAAAGTAAACAAAGAAATATAAGAGTTCATTTCCCTGCATTAATTTTGAGATGAGAATTAATTTTGAGATAAGAATCAAGGATAAATCAGCAATGACAATTTGATGAAATGCAATGAAAAAACTACATAAATATGAAAATCTGAGGGGAAATTATTAATGAATAAATATCCATACATACCCACTCATAGTCAACTCTTCATGTTCTTCAACATTCTGGAGCTCAGTGCTGGCCACATTGGTATCTACATAATTATCAATATTTTAGCAAGCAATTGTTTACGGAATGAATTTGCAGCTATAAAAACTAAAGAAGAATAAGAAACTATGATTTAGAAAGAAGAAAGATTCGAAAATATTGATAACGACTTACCAGATTTCACCTCATCAGTTCTTGAAGATAGTTCACATATCAAAGCAACACTAGAAATGGAAAGAGAAATTTGAAGAGGATTTCTAAACTCGATATCAAATTGTGTTGGTTCTGCAACAATGAAGAAAAGTAAAATATCAAAAGTGTATGTAAACATAACCTTATAAGCTACATCATTTTCTGTATACAGAGAAAATATAGGGTACATCTTTTCATACCTTCTATTACACATGAATCACAATTTAAAATCAATAGTCAAGAGGAATGTTGCAAAATTGCTTGCAATAATAAACCATTTTCAGTGTAACTGTTGAAACCCAAATCCCCAATTATAGGAATAGATTTTCTAGACTGAACATGTAGTCATAATATTCATGCAACTAAAGAAGTTCTATCTCCAGAAGTAAAATATTATGAATATGACATGTAGATAGTACCTGCTAATATCAATTTCTTTTTCTAGTACAACCTATTAGTCCCTTTAGTTAAACAACTATCAAGCAACATGCAGAATGCTTTCAACCCACCATGAAGCACTACATAGTAATGGACCGGTCAGAAACCTAGCAAATATTGGTCAAGAGAGGTTAATAAGGAGGAAGCAAAAAGTATTCCTTGTCTAAAAACACTGGAGAAGAAAAAGTGAAAAATGGATGATCTTAGAACATGATGTTAAAGAAATTTTATGATTGTCAAAGAAAATTAATTAAATCCTATAATTTACGTATAATACTATCACCTTCATACCTCCAGCCACACAAACATTTGCTTTTTTATAATTTTTTGGCACAAGTTTTGACTGCAAATCCAGCCAGTTAGACCGGGCAGTCGGTAATGATGGAATTATCTCCTCCTCTAATGAACGCCAAACGCTTTCTTTGACACTGGCCTGCAAAATGTAAAATTAAAAAAGTGAAACATGACATTAGTTGCAATTAACTTCATAAATCAGTTGTAACCCAGCAACTAGCAAAAAAATATTTGTTAATACTTCAATTAGGAATGTTAAGATATTACAGACTGCATTAAGTATACAACAGTTATAAATTTAGACTAACAAATTTCATGATGCTAAAACTTTTAATAGTCTAGACTCTGTTTGGTACATGAAACAATTTCTGAACTCTCATTTCTTAAGTTTTTATATGTTTATTCATGTGTTTATTCATGAAAATATGCATGATGGTGTCTTCGTAAAATATGAGTAAATGATAATGAAAATGTAGATGAGATTCAAAAATTAATTTTGGTATTCTCTAAGAAAACTGTTTTTGTTTATACTTGATTTCTTCCCAAACAAACACCAGTACCATGCTTGTTTTCAAAAATAAAGACGTTAATCATAAATAATCTTAGAAAATAAAAACTAGAAAATGTTTTCACGAATAGGAACCCATGTCACTTGTAATGATTTAGCACCAAAATTGGCACAAGCTATTTTCTCATCAGTACATAATTTATTGTCCAGACTACTTCAATAATAATAAGGCAGAAAACATCCATATAACGTTTATTCCTTTTATTGATTCACTTTAAATACATCAGAAATTGAGACAAGGGGTCTATACTAACCCTTTTCTGATCCTCATTCACAGTTAATAGCAAAACCGTTAATTATGCGAACTTTATCGTTTCCACGCATGCCAATCACATCTTATTCTGATGATGATTTTGAATATTATATCATGTGCAGCGCCGCATGTCCCAGACAAGATAACAAAAGAAGCACAGAATATCCTAGATAGTGCTAGCATATACTATATATGAAGATTTTCATAATATACATAGATATTACACTATTCAAAATGATAAGAAATCAAACAACATAATGAGAGGAGGGGAGAAGTAGTGTGATGGTCAGAGAGACACAATAACCAGAGAGTGATCTCGGTAAATAATAAGAAAACGAACACACAGTCAAGGACAACAAACTGGCATATTCAACTTACAGCTGCCTGCGATGCATAAGTGCGATGATCTTCAAAAACAACCTTAAGTGATGAGATATTGATAACAGGCAACTGAAGCTTTAAGACCTCAAATGTCTTGCCAGTTTTCTAAAATAATGAACAAAAAGTACTATTAGAACCCAAAAAAATTCTTCACCTTTAGATGAAGGAGAAAAAAAGAAATATCTTCATTAATACTGTAAAAGCTAGCTGCATATGAGAAAAAAATAAAAAAAGAAACATCATCATTAATATTTTAAAAGCTGACTGCATAGGAGCACCCAAAAACTGAAAATTTGAGACAAGAAGAATCTGCAGCAAATCAATTATTCACGATTTTCAGGTCCATTTGGCCTGGCTGGTGCTTATGCTGTTTGAAGCTAAAAATGGATTTGAAAATAACCTTCAGGAAAAGCAGCTTTAAGGTGAAAAAAATATAGTGTTCAGTAAACTTGCTCTAAAAACCGCTTTCAATACCAAATGCAGTACAATGTCTAATTAGTTATGTTATATATTAATAAAATGCTAATAAATCTTGAAACGATAAAGATTACATAACTAAAAATTTAATTATTACAATTATTTAAATAATATTAAAATTTTCTAAAAATTATTGTAATTATTTAAATTGATTTTAATCTGATTATTTTATTCAATATAAATAATAATTTTGATTTACTATTTTTTAATTTTAAAACAAAAATTATTTAAATAATTTATAAAAAATATTAAATTACAGAGATGAATGAATATTATATCTTTATTTTATAAATATTAAACTAATGAATTAGTGAAACATTAAATTAATGAATATAATCATTAAAAATAGTATTCAATTACTACAGAACAGGCCATTCTAAAAAGCATCAATTTCTTCAGTAAAAAAAAAAATGCATCTATTTCTAGCTTTAGATTCACTTTTATGAAAAGTCAAAAATAGTTTGTGCTTTTTTCTAAAAGCACTTCTATTTTTTAGTGATTTGTCTAAAATATGCCTTTTAGCAGCAGAAGCAAAAGCAAAAGCAAAAGCAAAGGCTCAGCCAAGCAAACTCGTCAAAACATCAGTTAATGGTATAACAAGTAGCACAAAGAAGAAAATGACCCCAAGGAGACTACTTAATGCACCCTATGATGCCGGGGCAACAAGGATATAATCTTCTCCAGTAAGCATCAAGCAAATCAAGAAGTTGTCCACACCTGAACAGTATGAAGAAAGTCTCTCAGAAACAGCTCTTGTGTTGCTTTTGATTGTTCAGAACAAGCCAGCACGTTCAACATATTAGCCACAGCAACATCATACATTCCAAGAGAAGCATACCACCTAAAAATTTTCTCATACTGTGAATTTCGAGTATGTTTACAAGAAATTCTTACAGAAGCAAGATGAATAGTCTTATAACTTACTGTCCAATATGGAAGTGGACGTGGTCCTTGATGTGGCTCCACATAGTCCCTTTATATACAGAGATTGCATTTCTATATGTACGAATTGCATGTTTAATCTAGAGATAATGGAGGACAGAATTGTTAGAATACAAGGTATTTAAACCTGTAGGTTATTGCATATTTAAGTAAATATTATACCTGGTCACATTTTTTATAGCGATCACCTGAAAGAACAAGATGAAATCCATACTTATGTAGCATTGGTGGTTTCGACAACAAATAGCAATAAGATGATTGCTCCAGCATCACAGCTGCATGTAAAGTTTCCTATAAAAAGACATTGTAAGGAGCAAATAATGCATTCACATAGTATGGTTTTCAAAATATGAGCATTACCTCACCACAAATGCGGAAGTAAACAGTAGCAGCTTCCTTATACTGATCTCTAGATTTCAGCATCTCCACCCACCAAAGACCACACCTGGTAGCATGCCGTAGACCAGATGATCCCATTTTCTGCATGAGCAGAAAACTCAATAATTAAACAACATTTTGAGAAATTACAGTTAGTTATTGTCAGCCACGTAAGATTAACAAACTTCACTAAGAACAGAAACACCGAGGAAGTGTTTATTGAGAGAGGAACACAGGATAACTTTGTTATTTAAATCATGTCATTAGACAGTGAGATATAAGATGTTGCATGTCATAAGAATCCGTTTGCTTTTTCTTTTTCTTTTCTTTTAATAGCATCATGCCATTAGATAGTTTTAGGAAGGTTACTATGACTAAATCTCTTAAAAAGAGAGCAGAGTGCCTACTACTTCATTCCAGAGCATCAAAGAACTAATGAAACCAGTCAAAACTAAGATACAATAAGATAATCAAGAGAAGTAAACATACTAAATAAGTAGTAAATGCATTTTCCATGCAATATTCAGCTTCTTTTCTTGATTGATCTGAAATGAAATATGTAAGTCCCATCATTTCCTGCAAAACCAAGTGAGACGATTTAGCATGCGCTAACAGGACAACTTCCCGATAACAAGACATACGGACTAGAACAACATTAGAGGAATTTTTACAAAAGAAACATAGTAAGAAAGTAGAGATTTTGTAGAGCAGCATGAGGACCAAAGAAAAGTTCCTAATAATTTTTGTAGATGCAGAATTCCAATAGTATACAACAAATAAGCACCTCAGCATGTCACTCCCAAAACTTTCCACTTCAGACTTTGCTATCCATGTCCACAAGGTCAGCAAATGCACACCAGTCATGCAATATGAACATATGCGGACTTTAGAACACTTGTTATCAACAAATTCCCTTCCCATTTAGATCCATTTGGAAATCTAATGCTCCCCCCAGGATTTCTTTCTTTACATGGCAAGCTACAAGGGAAAAAATTACGGACTTTGGATAATTTGATGAGAAGAGGCAGAACTTTGGTCAACAGATGTTTCCTCTGTAAATGCAATGCCGAGAGCTGTAATCATATTCTTTTATGGTGCCCTTTCTCTACAAACTTGTGGTCCATGATTTACAGCTTGATGGGTATTAATTGGGTTATGATGGGTTCTATTTATAATGAGCTTTTGGCATGGGAATGTTTAATATCCAACAATAAAGCTGCTCGCCTTATTCCCCTTACCATTTTTTGGATTGTATAGAAAGAAAGAAACAATTGAGTTTTTGAGGGTATAGAAGATACTCTTATAAATATTAGAGATAGATGGTTGCATTATTTTAGCTCCTTACTTTTGGGTCGTAATTTATTATCCCTAAGATATTGAAACGGTTGTTGATGTGCTCATTGATAAATCCTTTTGTAAATGGGCGGTACCCCTTTACTATCCTTTTATACTATTCTATCTTTTATCTCAAAAAAAAAATATTATCATATGCAGACAGACAGCTCAACATTCAGAAAACCTATGTTGACAAGAAAAACCCACAACTGCTGAAAATTCACTACAAGGCATCATCATGAATCCAAACTCAATACCAAAAGGAATTGACTTATGATGTTGATGCAGAATGGGTTACAGATTACCTAAATAAATTAGAAATTATAATTCTATTAAATATCAAAGTACTATACTAGTTAGGAGTTTTAGTTTTAGTAACTTTAAGGTTTTAGTTTTATTAATATTAGTATTTCCTATCCTATTAGTAGTATTTGCAATCTTAGTAGACATAGTATCTCTTATCATAATCCTACTCGAAAGAACTTATTTGGTGCGCTGAGAACCGTTAAATGTTTTGTAATCTCCTTGACGGCATCACTCAATTATTCAGTAAAGTACTTTGAGAACCATTAAGTGTAATTTAAAAACTTTTTAGGTATGATGTCTAAGAAATTCTAGGTGTGATATCTAAGTTTTTATTCCCAAACTTTCAAGCAGACAAATTAATCCTAGTTTGTCTTATACGCATTGGAGTCACTTAGTGCACATTATTTAAAAATAGACCCATGCACAACAGAAGAGAGAAATTATTCAAATATAGAAGAGACATTGATTCAAATGTAAAAGACCCATGCACACCTTAAACCATATATTATAAGCCACTAGGCACTGTAGCAGTAAGTGATTACAAGATTCAGCCGATTTCATACACATTAGCACCTATTAACCATGATCTTGCCTCTCCTCATCAACTTATCAATGGTAAGAATACATCATGGAGTCGCTTCCCAAACAAAAAATGTAATTCTTGATGAAGCCTTCACCTTCCATATCTGATGAGCCGGAAAATTGACGTTGTCTCCACCAACCTTGACCAAATAATAAGCATAGAAAAATTTTACGGTAAACACCCCATTCTTATTCAATTTCCGCTTCACCCTATCTTTATCATTGCTCAAATGCACCTTAAACATAAGGAGTAACGTCTCAAATTCTTCAATCTCCCAGTTGTTGAGGTTCCTAGACAAAGTCAAGTCTCATCCTCCATTATCATCCTCATCTCTGAACACCTCCTCCACCAATATATTTTTCTTTTGGGTGATTGCATAAATTCTTGGAAATTGATCCCTAAGACTACCCCTTCCAATCCATTTGTCATCCCAAAAGTGAATGTTACTACCTCTCTCAAGTTCCCAACGGACACAATCCAAAAATTAATTCCCAACGGACACAATCCAAAAATTAAGTTCTCCCCGCCCCATCTTCCTCTATAAACCCATCCCATGAGATCTCACCATCTCACAAACAGGCCTTCCCCCAACTTCTCGGCCCCAACAAGCCTCAATCACCCTGCTCCATAATATCATCTCCTCTGAAGCGAACCTCCATAACCACTTCCCCTGCAAGGCCTTGTTCATGTCAACAAAAGATCTAAGCCTCATGCTCCCTCTCTCCATTGGCTTCTTTAGTTCATCCCACTTCACCAAATGGTATTTCCTATTTCCTTCATCATCCCTCCAAAGAAAATGACATTGAATATTTTCCAGTTTTTTTAGCAATTTTCACTGGAATAGTTATTGCGGATAAGAAATATACAGGCAGGTTGGTGAGAGTACTTTTGATGAGCATTAACCTTCCACCTCTAGACAAATAGCTCTCCAATCCCACGAGTCTTCTCTCGAACATCTCAACCACAGAGTCCAAAGTTCTTACATCTTTATATTTAGTCCCTAAAGGGGCACAAAGTACTTGATAGACAACTTCACACGTTTACACCCCAAAACCGCAGCAAGCTTCACCAATTCAGATTTATTCAACTCAATGTTCAACCCATAAACAGCCTGAAAAGACAGGAGGACACATTTAAGGTTCAAAATCATCCTTTCATGGGGTTGGCAGAATACCAAAGTGTCATCAACGAAAAATAGGTGCGATATCTCCACCTTATTATCACCTTTTCCCACCATGCAGAACAAAAAAATATTATTTGGCACAAATTTTCAATTAAAGAAGTTTTTAGCAATAATATTATTATTTTGTATTTTTAAATTATTTAGGTTTACTTAGGCATTATAGTATATTAGTTTCCTATCTAGGTAGATTAAGTATTGCAGAAATTAGAATCTTTTAGATTTCTTCTTTTATAATTTTCCATATTAGTTATAATGAATGCCCATATAAAGATGAGTCCAAGAAAGATGAGAGAAGAGTAAGTAATACAGAAATTAGAATTTTTTAGATTTCTTCTTTTGTAATTTTTCATGTTAGTTAGAGTGAACACCCATATAAAGGTGAGCCAAGAAAGATGAGAGAAGAAACAATGATGAACTAGGACTGCCTTTGCGAAGGTTTTATTCCTCGTTATCTCTCTCTGCTTTTTTTTAACGGTTATTATTTTGCCCAATCTATCTCGTTCATTCTACTTCTCTTTGTATATCTTCACTTTAATAACTAATTTCCTCTAGTAAATAGGTTGGCACGCCCTTGGTGCTAATATTAATATACACTTATACTTTTATCTAAAAAAATAACTAATTTCCTCTAGCTATCTCTATTTTTATGATTCTCACTTAAATTTCCATTTTTTTTTTGTAAATTACTTGCTAGAACAATTAGTCTAACTGCTACTTCCTGCATCACAGCATCATTGGGTATATTTCAGAAACATAATCATAGAATACCTTCACATATGGAGTTCATCACTTCTTATTAAACCCATAAAAATGTAAATGTGAGAGAACCTATGAACCAGAGACATAAGACAATGAGACAGAGAAAGAAACAGAAACATAGGCAGTGAGAGCTTTAGAATGGGTGGAGCAAAGATCTAAAGGTACCTGCACCCCAGCAAAACGTTTCCAGGCTTTATCGAGCTTGTAATCTGTTGAAATCAGGCGATAGCTTGACAAAGCAAGTTCATAATCTTGTAACATGAAGCCATAGTCACCCAAAATTCTTATCTGAGATTCAACAGAGCTGAAGGTATACCTTCAATATTAACATGAAAAACAAAATGAGGAAAATGCAGAAAACAAATGAAGATGACACTTCCTTCTCAGGGGGGAAACATAAGTGAGAGAAAAACAGTGAAGAAGTAAACAAGGTATCAATAAGACATACATATGACCATAAAGAGAGTCAGGTGCATCTTCTTTCCCTTTTCTCCACCATAAATTTTTAATCTGGTTTCTAAAACCTTTCCTTGTTGCAGATACCTAAAATGGAACATGAAAAGATGAGTAAGATTGAAAAAGAAGTAAAGAGAGATTAATAATATACCAGAAAGGTAAGAACTTCCCCAACTATGAACTCATAAAAGAACCAGGAGTTCTGATACCTGTTGATTAAGTGCACGTACTTTCTGCTCCATGTAAGGAATGATGTGCTTAGATGATAATTCTTGCATGAGATCTTTGATCTGTCTCAAATTACAAAAACACATAACTCCAGTCAAAATACCCAACTATTTATTTAAAAAATCCTAATCATCTAGTTATGAATACCATCTATGGACACTTAAAGAAATGGTAAACATAAAGTACCTCATTAATGTCATCAGTACTAAGGGAACAACCAAGCGTTCGACCAGCTAAAGCATCAGATTTCTGTGACAGGTACATGAGAATAGTCTTACTGAATTGAAGCAATAACACACACCAACATAGAGAATTACGAGATGTCATCTTCCGAGGTGTTTATGGAAGAGAGATGACAGTCCAAATTAACTTACAAAGCAAGCCCACGGGTTGTCCTGATGTTCTACATGTCCATCTTGAGAGGAATTAATGCATAGTAATTGGCAGTCATTAGGACCAAAGGTGTTTTTCATTTCAGTCAAAATTCGAGTTGCTCTGCAGATGGAGAAATGAATTCAATCAATCGACATGTTACATTAAAATGGCCCAGTTGAAACAAGGAAAATACAGTTTAAGTAAGAGTTATACTCTGCAGATGGAGAAATGAATTCAATCAACCGACATGTTACATTAAAATGGCCCAGTTGAAACAAGGTAAATACAGTTTAAGTAAGAGTTATATAATATTTTCTACTTCGAATCAATCAAAGTGAAACTCAAGGCAACAAGGGGTGCCAACCATGTAAGAAAGAACAAGGCCACAAGTTGATCAAAATATCAAGAAATTAAAATTCTTACTAAAATTAATAACAGAATAGTAGCATGCAATTCAGGTGAATGATCCACATTGTGCAAGATAACCCACTACAAGAAGTCAATAATTTTTTTCAGAAGAAAACTTAATATATTCAGAGAGCACCAATGACGTACAATCCGCGTATAAAATATTTATAACTCTAACAAAATGTCTATAATGTCCCTAAGATTTTTGGCTAGAATACAATGGTTGACTCTTGATAGAAAAACTTAGGGTCTGGCTGAATCTTTAAAACTATCAAACTTAGATTATCTACCCTCAACAACCCTCTTGTTCTTCTCTTTCCAAATAGCACAAAAGGTACCAATGGGATAAGCCTAATAGATGCTTACAGTTTGGATGCCCTTCCACATCCATCCTCGTCTCTCACTGTACCAAATATTACTCAACTCAACCCCAAACAAGAAGTCTATAATTACCAGGATCTCAATACGCCTGAAAGCACAAACTGGATCCCACCCTTTATTTCACCTTTTAAAAGATTAGAGTTTATTCACAAAAAGAATCTAAATACACCCTGAAGCATACACAAGATTCCACCCTTTAATTTCACCTTCAGAGAGAGAGAGAGATTTTATTCTCAGCATTCAAAATAGTGATCTAAAATCTCCACATAGAATTCTGTGGATTTATATTGAGTATTAACTCATTTAAAAAGATTATTGTTCAACACAAAAATCCTGGTACAGTGGGAGGGATTTCTCAAGAAGTCGCTTGTTGGTATGGTACACTTATGTTTGGCCTTTGGGCATTTTTCTATAAGACTGCATCCTTGTAATTTCCAGTTTCTTCTGTAAAACATTAGATAAAGGAAAACCCTAATTGTAAGACAATGTTCTTCATGCTGAAACATCACAGACCATTTTATTACCAATATTTTCTCCACCCATGCTAAAGCTCAATTTGCAGTGAATTTTAAGCCAAGAATTTTATTTCAAGAAAAACAAACCATCTACATCTCATATGCAGAGTCCGCCATCAACAAGTCATCAACCAGTAACTTCTTTTGACATAGAAAAGCAACTTGAAGTGTTTGAACCCAAGATCTCCAACAAATCATCAACGAAAAACAAGGCTATACAAATAAAAGCTCTGAAGAAAAGTGCAACACCACTTGAACCTTCCAATTATTTACATTCCAGTTTAAAGCCACTCCCAAAAATTTTTTCATTTCCTTTCCCCAACCCCATTGAATATGGCATTCTTTCTCTGCTACAGCTAAAAAACCCCCAAATTGATTACCAGAGGACCTTATATGCACACATGGTGAAATAAACCGGAAACTCGCTAAAGAACACTCACTTGAAGCAAAGGAACTTGTACCTTGAGCTTCCCTCCCAATATTAGACATTCACCCACCAGGTCCAGCCAAAACTTGGCTGACACCACTCCTCTCCATAACTCCTCCTCTTGAACCATAAATCAACACAGGCCCATAACTCTTGCCAATAAATGCAAACTGCCCCACTTTTTCCAACCCAAAGCTACTTCCCCACGAAAAGAAGGAATTGTTTATCAAATGATGGTTTTTTATTGTAATTATTCATTCACTGCATGCTTCCTTCTACATCCCCCATCTTAGTCTTACATGCCCCATCTTAAGTTCCTACATCTTAGTCTTAGGTTCTTTTCTAATCCCCCATTCCTCGGTTTTAGCACAGACAACAATCTTAGTTCTACTTCAACAATAGGTTTTTATGATACCTGATCACTGAATAGGTAATTGAAAGTAGAACCACTTATTCTGACTTCTGTATGATTAGTGCAAAATAAGAAAAAGAAAGACCAGTATACTTCTCTGAAGTGCCATCTTGATTATCATGGACCAATAAATAATGCTTCAAAAGCTTCGGGTCCATTGCACCATCATTAAGAAGAGAGGGCAATTTGTTGGGGTTGAAAAGGTCAACAAATCTGCTGATAGGTTCTTCATCTTTTGAAGATATGGCCAAAAGACCTAAAAGAAAAAAATATATATACATGAACTTATTTCGTTCAAGAATATGTACATGAACTTAAGTCTGCTGTATAACCAAAAAAGAAACACATATAATTAAAAGAATACAAATTTCCAAGAATACTCATCCGGTTCCATCCCATCCCATGAATGAAATATGAAACTTACATGCCACAGGATGATCAAAAGCTTCATGGTCTGAAAAGGATAAGGTACGTACAAGCTCCTTATTAAAATATCGAAACCAAGTTGGCAATATTTTAGATTCTGCACCTGCAAGAGAAATTGTACCATACATTAACTTAGAAGAACTCAAACATTTTGCACATAATCAGCATAAAAACCTTAATGACAGGGAAAGGACTTTCTAGAACATACATAATGGAAGAAAAAAGAAAGGGAGACCTGCAGGAAAGCAGTTTAAAAAGAAAAATGCTATAGTTTTGGAGCTCAATAATCTGTCATGACAGAGGGTAACACAGTACACTTACTATCGAGTATGTCCTTAATTTGAGGTGGATCCAAACTCAGTTCAGAAAAATCTTCCTCCCCAGCCTGGGTTATAACCTGCTTCAACCGCTCCTTTGCTACCTGGTTGATCTCCAGTTATCATAAGATATAAAGGAAATATAATGCAAAATAAGAAGAGAATTCCTCTTCCTTAACTAAAATGGAAATATCACATTAAGGATACATTTGGAAGAAATAAAAAATTTTGCTTAATGTATTTCGGAATTTGTACTTAATTCAATTAAGATGACAAAGGAATTGATCTCACACAAATTTTTTTTTTTTTTTAAATAAAGATCACACATAGAATTATATGTGAAATTAGAATAGTATATCCTAAATTCTATCAAATTTTAAATGGGCTGTTTCATTCCACATGAAATTCTATTATAAGGTCAATCTTTTTATCCTAAGAAGTATCTTCAACATCTTTTTAGTTGAGCTAAGTGAGAATTGTACAAATGATTTTCACAAAATTATAAATTGTTTCCAAACATAGGCCAACACTATTTCAATTGCGCAGCAACGCTAACATCCAGAGTTCAACCATCATAGTAATCCAGGTGGAGACACCGAATTTAGCATCATACCCAACTCGAAACAAAGAAATAAATCTTAGCTTCAAAGATCTTTAGCTTAACTTCAAGCACGCTAAATTAAACTCTCGGAGAAAAAACGTCTGAATTACCAGTTGCATGTAACAAAAATCTAGCATTTGAAAAATGACCCTAGTCTAACAAGCCATTTCCTGCGTGTAAATTACTTAAAAGAAATAAATTCGAAACTTCTAATTTCTACTGCTCCTGCCATTGTTCCATCATCTAATGAACACATCATCTTGAGAAGTACCTCTAAATCAGGTTGCCGAATATCGGATGCATAAAATAAACGTAACTTGAACTTCTGTAGTCTGTATGGTTGGTCACTAGATGTCCGTACGGGCACTGCAGCGTGAGCAAAAGAATCCAACTCAAAATTCAGTACCGAATTGCAAACAGAAATAAATATACTTATGCATAGGCATATGAAACCACGTTTATACATAGGGAAGGGAAATAAGGAGCTCACCGTCGATGTTGTTGAAGTTGCAGAAGGGACTTAGCATTTCAACGAGGGAGAGGCCATTCTTAAGGCAAGCTTCTTCGACCAGAGGAGTGCAGAGCACCATTACCACGGGGGTGATCTCCTCCTGTAACATTTTTCCAAGTGGCGTGTTAGCTGGATCCACCATATTTGCTCGTTTTCCGATTTAATTTCCCCTTTTTTCCCTTTGGGAGTCCGAATTGGTGACAATCGCGAGCTCTCTCCGTTTGGGATCTCCAATGGCTGCGCTGAGTCCACTGTCGGCGTCAACTGACTCAACTCAGCTCTTGCTATCGATATTGATTCCTCAGGGACTTAGGCCGATCGGATTTCTCTCTCTCCCTCTCTGCGGTACCAATTCGAATATCACAAATTTACAGGAGAGAGAGCGGAATGGCAGTGAGCAGTCGCGACGGAGAAGAAGTGGCCCGGTTCGATATTAATGGACCGATCCAACCTCTGACGATCCGTTGGTTCACTTGAGATTCGACTATAAAAGCCCATCCATAATCCATGGGCTCACTGGTGCCATTTTAATTAAACAAATAATTCATCATGAAAATAAAACCTTGACCCACACTGTAAAATGAACTCAGAAATAAATTTATAAACTCTCTTGCAACAATTGATTTTTGTCTCACGTGAAAATAATTTGTTAATTCATAAATAAATTAATTTGTACGAAATAAAATTTTAATAATAATAATAATAAGTAATAGTCAAATTATATCATATATATATCTCCAGACATTTACATAATATAAATATATAATTAACTTTTTAAATATAATGTTCGTAAACCTATTTAATAAATACATCAAATAGTAGATGATAAAATTATTAATTTATTTTAGACTATATTTGGAATAAAATAAAAAAATAATTTTATTCGCAAATTTAAATTAATTAAAAATGATATAAATTGGATTAAAAGGAAAAAAAATCAACTTCATATATAATTTCATATAGAATTTTGACATTTTAATTTTAAATTGTATCAATTTTGAATATATTTTTTTTAATATTAAATGATATTTCATATAATATACTGTTCGTTTGTATTAAATATTATATTATATTATATTTTATTAACTTAAACTATAAATTTATGAATAAATTTTAGATTTGTTGGAAAGATGCCCGTATGTTAATTTTCCTAATTAACTAGGGCAAATATTATCTGATAAATTATTACCGCAATAATAAATATTTTATAGGAGAAAATATGACTAACACCATTCGAAAAAACCCACTCATATCTTTCAGTGTCCTAGCCATGGGCTCTGTGTGCGAGAGTAAGCGACTTGGGGGTTATAAATGTCTCTTCGCAGACTCGGCGCTTCTTTTCCCTGTTCTTTCTGCAAACACTCATTGCTATTGGCGCCTCTGCGAATAGACCCCAGACTTTCTTCATTTCGGTATCGCCTTCAGATCTCAACTCTCGCTATGCCTCACGGTCACAACTATCAAGGCGGTCGCCGTGGCGGCGGCTCCTCATCCGGTCGGGGCGGAGGTCGCCGTGGAGGAGGCGGAGGTGGAGGACGCGGAGGCGGACGCGGAGAGCAGCGTTGGTGGGACCCAGCCTGGAGAGCTGAGCGCTTACGGCAAAAAGCGGCTGAGGTATACGAATGTATCTTCATTTTCTTTTGCGTTTTTCCCTCTTCCTTTTTAGTGGAGAAAATGTGTTGAGATTTCGCAACGGTTTATTCATAGTCAGTGCTACGAAATGTTGACTGAGCTGGATGGTTTTGTTGAAAAGCGTAAATGTTAAATTCAATCTTGTTTATCGATCAAACATTGGAGAACAGGAGTATCGGTTCTGAGTTTTTGACCGTATAATGATTTTTTTTTTCGTTCGACTGTCAGATGGAAGTTCTTGATGAGAACGAATGGTGGAGTAAGATGCAGCAGATGAAAAATGGAGGAGAACAGGAAATGATAATAAGACGCAATTATAGTCGCTCTGACCAGCAAACTCTCGGTGATATGGCTTATCAGCTGGGCCTTCACTTGTAAGTATATATATCTACTTTTAATTAAGTTCGCGGAGCTGCTTATGAAGTTCATTGTTATATGGCTCATCAACTTGGTATTGCATTTTGAGCAACATAACAATGAACTTCGGTGTTTTGGAAAAATGATTAGTTATGGTTTCTTGGCCAAAAGTAGGAAACACATGTAATCCACCTTTAGTCTTTGGAAACATGCAGTTCGTCCAAGCTTCTTTTAAAGAATTATGTTTCCATGAAATGTATTATTATTCCAATTTATATTATTTGCAATGATTTTCTATAATTTTGTGGTTTTTGTACTTGTGGAAAGAAAGTCATGCATACAATAAAGGGAAAGCTCTTGTGGTTAGCAAAGTCCCATTGCCAGATTATCGAGCAGATCTCGACGACCGCCATGGGTCCACCCAGAAAGAGGTTTAGCAATGTGTAAATTATATATGAAGTTTAATGTTATCTACGTGTACTGGCTAATCTTTGTAATAACTACATAACCTCTTGCAGATTCAAATGTCTACAGAAACTGAGAGGAGAGTCGGAGGTCTTTTGAAAAATTCACAAGGGTTGATCTCCAATAATGATTCTGGTACGACATCTTCCGTAGGAAACAAAGCATCATCAATTGGTACAAAAGTAACGGATCCCGTGTCTAATCTGGGAAATGATTCTGCTAAGGAGAAACTCAATATTGAACTAAAGCAGAAGCAGGAAAAAATGAAGGTAACATGCTAAGCTAACAAGTAAGAAATAAATGCCCAAATTGTTTGCATCTCTATTTTAAGCAATTGCATTACCTTTTTTTCTTGCTTTCAGGCAAGTCAGAGTGCAAAGGCAATGCAGTCTTTCAGAGAAAAACTTCCTGCATTCAAAGTCAGAGCTGAGTTTTTGAAAGCTGTTGCTGAAAATCAGGTAAATATTATTTACGCATGATTGTTTTGAAACCATTTTGTCTCAAGTAAGGACAAATTGGGAAGTCATAATTTAGGAAATTGCCTTTCTTGTCTATTTGTTGAAGTAATTAGTTTTTTATATATTTGCCCCAGTGCTTGAAATGTTGTGCTATAATCTGTGCCATTGAGATTTTGTGATAGTTTCATTTAAGCTTTTGGAAAACAAATACACAATTTGTACGACGAATGAAGCAATCAAGATAAGATGAGAGTAATATATATAATTTTTTTGGCAGAAAAGTGGGAGTAATATTTTTTTTTTTTTGCTTGAAAAACTCTGGTTAGTGCCCAAGCGTAATCTAGGGCAACCATTCAGTAGCATCTCTTCTCATAGTTATTGATATGAAGATTTCAAATACTTTTCTGTTGTATCTTCTGTTTACCAAATCTCCCTGACAGGAAATGTCTTTGACCCATCAACTACTGATTTATTTTTGCTTGACAATATAGGTATTAGTAGTCTCAGGAGAGACAGGATGTGGTAAGACAACACAACTTCCTCAATTTATATTAGAAGAGGAGATATCATGTATGCGGGGTGCTCATTGCAACATAATCTGCACACAACCCCGTCGCATATCTGCAATTTCTGTTGCAGCTCGAATATCCTGTGAAAGAGGAGAGTCTCTTGGTGAATCTGTGGGTTATCAGATTCGCCTGGAAGCAAAACGCACTGAGCAAACACGTCTGTTATTCTGCACAACTGGAGTATTACTTCGTCAGTTGGTATGAATTTTTATACGATATCCATCTCATCTTGTTGGAAGTCTTTTTAGTTCAATTTCCAGTTTTTATTCTGCCCTTCCAACTTTTAAATCTGCATTTTTTTTTCTGGATGGACTGTATCTTAAACTTGCATGTTTCTTTTCATCTGTATCCTGTGAATAGAATATTGTATCACTTTCTATCTCTTTGCTGGAAAACTTTGACTATCGGCTTAGATGCAGTTGGTGTTGGTAGTTGCTAGTAAAACCCCAAGGTTTTCCAGAACAAGTGTATCTTTCATTTCATATTTAATTGTTTGTCCTTAGCAACTTCCTGTCATGAAGCTGATTATTTTTAGATTCTGTCATGAAGCTGATTATTTTTAGATTTTTGAGAATAGCTTCTGAATTGCACTTTTCCATTTTAAATTTGATGTTAAACTGCAGGTTCAGGACCCTAATTTGACTGGTGTGAGCCATTTGCTTGTGGACGAAATTCATGAACGGGGGATGAATGAAGATTTTCTTTTAATTATTTTGCGGGACCTTCTACCACGGCGTCCCGACTTACGCCTTATTCTGATGAGTGCTACCATTAATGCCAATCTGTTCTCAGAATACTTTGGAAATGCTCCTACCATGCACATACCAGTATAACGAACATTTAACATTTTATTTGCTCTCTGTGAAAATGTGATAATTAACTTTGTTTGTTAACTTTTCTTCTTTCGACGTATTGGCAGGGGTTGACCTTTCCTGTAGCAGAGTTTTTTCTAGAAGATGTGCTGGAGAAAACTCATTACAATATTAAATCAGAGTTTGACAACTTCCAGGGGAAATCAAGAAGAACAAGGACAGAATCAGAATCTGAGAAAGATCCTTTAACTGCAGTATTTGAGGTATGGTTGAATTCTCCGAGTGATGAAATTAGTAAATACTATTCTCCTTTAATGAAGCAAATTATGCAAGGAGTGTTTGTATACCATCAGTCTGTTAATCTTGACTTCTATGATTCTAGTTAATTCTAGTTGACTTCTATGACAAACTAGCCATCAGTATTGAAAATTCCAACAAAGATGATTTTCATAAACAGTTAAATATATCACAAGTTCTTTCGCCTCTCTAAATCATGATCATATAGAGTATGGTTGCAGCTTCAGCCTGCCATATACGAAATGAAGATTCTGGCTTATGGCTTTGGTTTCCTCATATTTTCCTCATAACCTTCAGTTTGCTACTGATAGACACTGATTATAAATATTGACACCACTCTGTGCTCTGAGTAAGTATGTGATCATGGAGGTTGCAAAGTATTTATTATCTACTGGGAACCCAGCATGTAATATTTTTTGCCACTGATTGAATTTAGTTGAATTGGTTTCTTTTCTGGAAAAAAGAGAGAACAGAAAAGATTGCAATGTAGAGAAGAGTAAGAAGCCTGTTTCCTGGTCTTTAATATGCAAACAAGAATTTATGTTAGATTTCTTTCCCTAACTCTGATTCGTTTTTAATGTATTAATACAGTTTTAATCTGCTTTATCGAATTCTTCTAGTCAACAATATGGGTGGTACCTGTTTTTTGGTACCTTGTGAATAATACTTTACACTTTTTATTTCAAAAAAACAATATAGGCGGATAATTTCTTTGATCATTTTGGGTTTCCTTTCAAATGTTTTACACATCTTAATTCAGTTTCTTATCAGATGGTGATCAGTTTATAAACTGAACCATGTTTTAAAATTTTTATTTATGTGTGGACTATTCGAAGGGAATGTCTTTTCTTCAATTATCAATCTGAGGTTTTCCCTTTGTGGCTCCATGTACTTACTATGGTATTGCTTTCTTGTCTAGGAACTTGATATTAATTCACACTACAGCCATTATGGCACATCTACAAAACTTTCTCTTGAAGCTTGGTCTGCCTCACAGCTTGATTTGGGTTTGGTATGTACTTTGAGGAATTGGTGACCAATATCTTGTTTCAGTACCTGCGGTAGAATAGATTAATTCTAAATACATTATTCACTATTACAATCACTTTATAGTTTTTAATTAAGAGTCCATTTGTTGTTTCTTTTGGTGACATTGGAGCTGTTATCGATATTTTCTTAAATATGTAATACTTTGTACATGGGCGGTACCCCCTTGGTGCCATTTTTTAATACATCTACTAACTTCTATTTCAAAAAAAGAGTCCATTCTTTGTTCCTAAAGGACATCATCAATAAGTGGTTTTAAGGTTTTAAGATTTTAGAATGCAAGGATTTACGAATTTATTGTTCCTTAAGGTATATTTAAATTTTGTGATGGAATATCCTAATGGTTTATTATAAATACGTTAGGATATTAGGTGGAGAATTTTAAGCCTTCTGGACTGGAACAGAATGAAAAACTTTGGAAGTCCTTGTGTTTCAAAATGTCAAAAATCCATAGAATAGAACACACCTTTTAATCATATCTATTGCTGAAAACTACTTGCAGGTGGAGTCAACAATTGAGTACATATGTCGCAAAGAAGGTGACGGAGCAATTCTTGTATTCTTGACTGGCTGGGATGAAATTTCGAAACTTCTAGACAAAATTAAAGCAAACAACTTTCTTGGGAACCTTAGCAAGTTTCTAGTCCTTCCCCTGCACGGCTCGATGCCCACAATCAATCAACGTGAAATTTTTGACCGTTCACCACCTAACAAGCGGTAAAAACTTTTATACTATCAGTTTTTTCTTCTATTTCTATTAAAAAAAATCTCGTGTTCGTAAATAGTTTTCCTCTATTACTTTTTTTCAACTCCTTTATTGTTTTCTATTGATAGGCTCTATTAGTTTGTTTTACAAATGCTGCTATGGTAATTTGTATATTGTCTTTTAAGGTGAAAAATCTCATGCCTTGTCAGAATTATTTATTCTGAATTTATGGATATTTAGCAAAATCTTCATGCTATAGAGATGACTGGATTATATTTTTCTTATGGTCTATTTCCTTTTTTATTTATGCCAAAGTATATGTTATTTTATTGATTGGGCAATTGCTGTAATTTTTGGTGGGATTTGTTTGATGTTCAGTACTTTGTCTGATAAATATATGTCAAATATTTTCTTGATATTTGGCATGGAAAGGTCATAGGAGTTTACTTAGCTAATTGTTGTATTATTAGTACTCACTAAACACCCTATAGTTTATCAAACATATTATATCTATTCTTCTTTTAAAAAAAAATTCAGTTCAATCATAATGAGAGGTTTTCTTTTCCTGCATCACAAATGCGTTTTTGTTTTTTCAAAAAGAAGGAAAACTGGAAGTACCTTCAGACTGCTTCTTTTGTCTTCTAGAAGTCTGAGTCTGCTTTTTTTTCCCAGGAAAATTGTTCTGGCAACTAATATTGCAGAGAGCAGTATTACCATTGATGATGTTGTGTATGTTATAGACTGCGGAAAGGCAAAAGAAACCAGTTACGATGCTCTCAATAAGCTTGCTTGCCTTTTACCTTCATGGATTTCAAAGGCTTCAGCCCATCAGGTATTTTAACAAGTAGTTTGGAAATATAGTGGGCAGTTTTAGAATTCTAACTATTGCAGCTAGATTGCTCCTTTTTCATTTGAAATCATCCTTTTATTAGCATGCTAATACATTTACAGAGACGAGGTCGTGCTGGTCGTGTGCAACCTGGAGTTTGCTATAGACTGTATCCAGAAGTTATCCATGATGCAATGCCACAGTATCAATTACCTGAAATTCTTCGAACTCCTTTGCAAGAATTATGCCTGCATATCAAAAGCTTGCAGCTTGGAGCTGTTGGATCATTTTTGGCAAAGGCTCTTCAGCCACCAGATCCTCTTTCTGTTCAAAATGCAATTGAACTTCTTAAAACTATTGGAGCTTTAGATGATATGGAGGAGCTTACTCCACTTGGTATGAAACATTCCCTTCAAACTTCTTCTCCTAGCACATATTAGCCTCATGATATATTGGATAACGTGGAGCACTCGCTTTCAGGTAGCCATCTTTGCACTCTACCTTTGGACCCAAATATTGGAAAAATGCTTCTAATTGGTGCTATTTTTAAATGCCTAAATCCTGCTTTGACAATTGCGGCCGCTCTGGCACATCGAGACCCTTTTGTCCTGCCGATAAATAGGAAAGAGGAGGCTGATGCTGCAAAAAGATCGTTTGCTGGTGACTCCTGCAGGTCAGGCCTTTAAATTGATCTTCTCTTATAGAAATAAGGGAAATAATATTAAAAGGTACGAGTGGGTGCCACCAAAATGCATACAACTCTCACAAAGAGAAAAGGTAAACTAGATCTGCAAAATCGGATGCGTCCAACATATAGTGACCCTTAAAAAAATATAGAGGGCCTAAACCGAAAATCCTGGATAGGAGACAAGGAGGAGAAGGAATTTCAAAACTGATTTAGTGTTCTCTCATTTTGTAAAGATTGCCATTTTTTAAAATGTCGAATCTGAATCTGTTATTAGCATTGAGTTTTAACTTCTTTAATTGCAGCGACCACATTGCACTTCTTAAAGCATTTGAAGGATATAAGGATGCAAAATGTAATGGACGAGAGAGAGCCTTCTGTTGGGAAAACTTTTTATCCCCAGTAACCTTACAGATGATGGAGGATATGAGAAACCAGTTTCTGAATCTTCTATCAGACATAGGCTTTGTTGACAAATCCAAGGGTGCTAGTGTAAGCTCTTACGCTTGTTAAAATGAGGCTTTCATTTCTTCCCATTTCTTTTTCATTATCATCATTTTGCCAAAGATGTGCGACTCTGATCAGACGTGGATGCATTCTAAACAGAAGCTATTTTTGCATGCATATACCATGAGGCAAAAATAACCTACTTTCGCAAGTGCCATATCATCTATAACAGTATTATATCAGCACGCTCTGGTGCACTTGGGAGTTCAAAGCATGCATCTCAGGGTTCTCAACTGCCTTGAGTTTCCAGTTCCAGAATGAGTTCACTACTTTATTTATTGCTTTTACGTGATGTTAAATAAATTGCAGGGTTCTTAAACTTGTATTATGTGCCTTTGATGCAGGCCTACAATCAATACAGTCATGATTTGGAAATGGTATGTGCAATTCTTTGTGCTGGTCTCTATCCAAATGTTGTACAATGCAAACGAAGAGGGAAACGTACAGCATTCTACACTAAAGAAGTGGGAAAAGTTGAAATCCATCCTGCATCTGTCAATGCAGGAGTTCATCTATTCCCTCTTCCGTACATGGTTTACAGTGAAAAGGTGAAAACATCCGGTATTTACATCCGAGACTCAACTAATATATCAGATTACGCTTTGCTTATGTTTGGTGGCAATCTTATTCCTAGCAAGACTGGAGAGGGTATTGAGATGCTTGGTGGTTACCTTCATTTCTCTTCATCAAAGAGTGTACTGGAATTGATCCGGGTAATGCCTCTTACAAGTTACACTTATGACATAATTATTTCACTCCATTTCTTGACTCCATCTAGATAAAACAATTTGATAAGGTTGGTGAATGCCCCTTTTTTGTTTCTCAGAAATTGCGAGGGGAGCTTGATAGACTTCTAAATAGGAAGATAGAGGAACCAAGCTTTGACATTTCTGTCGAGGGAAAGGGTGTTGTTTCAGCTGTGGTTGAGTTGTTGCATAGTCAGAATGTACGGTACTAAATGTCCCATTCCTTCAAGAGCTGATTATTAGAGATTCGATAAGCCTTTAATCAGGGGAAAAAAAAAGGCTAAAAATGATAAAAAGAGAATTCCTTTTTATTATTTGTTAATCTCTAGATTAAAAGGAGCGCTTATGTCCCGGGCTTGGGCTTGGTATGCTCGGGAATAAAACTCCAGACCTTGTTGGAGAGGTTTTGTAGATGTAATGTTGAAGGCAATGGTAATATTCAATGTAGACAAAATTTGAGTCACGGTGTTCTATTGCTAATTACATGTATAGATTATAGACGTTCCTAAAAAGAACTTTGTATGTATAGATTATAGACCATTTTCAGGAAATTTGTACGTATAGATTGGATTCAGCTGGTTTCTGTGGAAGATATAATTGATGTTTACGCCTTCAGTGCAGTGGCAATACACACACACACACACACACGTATATATAAATGAGTTGGTACCGGGTTGCTTGGATTAGAGGTGGCTGCATGAATTCTTAAGGATGACAGGAGTTTAGTGCCAAGAAGACTGCAACAAGTCTTTACCTTCGTAAATGGTTTTTTTTTTTTGCCCTCTTTTTTAACACAAAAATTACGAAATATTCAGCTTAACATGTGTCCGATAATTAGAATTAACTGTACTTACACTTTAATTTTTAATTATAAATAATTAAAAATGTTTAATTTATATTGAATATGAATAGAAGTACCTTAAGTACGCACGAGACACAATTTTAGATTCATTTTTTAGTGATAACATATATGATAATTTAAATATAACTTTATGTAAATACAAATTTTACAAAAATTAAAAAATAAATATATCAAACTTTAATGAAAAGTCTGTATACTAAATAAAGTGTGGAAAATCAACGGGTGGTTAAGAACTTATAAGCGCATAATTTTAAAGTGAGTAATTAGTAAAAAATTTATTAGATAATAAATATATATTTTATAATTTAATTAAAAATTAAATTTTATTTTTATATTTGAAGATTTACATATGTAATTATTACAATTTTAGTCCTATTTTATTATATATATTATTAATTTTAACTAAATATTTTTAGATAATTATCAAATGAGGATATAATTCATTCTTTAAGATTAAATTACATGTTACTAATTAACTAAAATGAATTCTATTTAAAGTACCTATTATACTATTATTTTATTTTAAAAATGTTTTAAATTATTCGTGTTAATTTGTATTATAATATATTTCACCACTTAAATATCATAAAAAGGAATTACTCCCCGGAAAAGCTCAACGCTCTTTTCCCTCCCTCTTAAACCTCAGAATCAAACTTTCAGTTGCAGAGCCAACATCCCCAAATCAATAACCCTAGAATTCTACTTCAGAAAACGCACACAAAATCCATGTTACTTTGAAGAATTGAGTCTGACTATCCGTAGGAAGCATACATGGGTCGATCTGAACCTTGCGTTCTGTTCGCTCAGACCTTCGTTCATCCCCAACTCGACGAGTACGTCGACGAGGTAACTCAGTCGGCCGACGCCATTTCATCTTTCTTTTCCCTTTCAATTTCATTTATCTGTATTTTTGTCTTTTCATTTATGTTTTTTAACATTTTCCCTTTTCTTTTTAGTGTTTGAAGCGCCTTGCATGAGAAGTCTGATTGTAACCTTGTCTAAATAGCTTGCATATTGACAATTTGTTTGTGCTAGTGCAGAGTTTGTATTTTCCTGCTTTTTATCTATTATTGAAGTTCCTCTTTTGTAGGTAATATTTGCTGAACCAGTAATTATCACTGCTTGCGAGTTTCTTGAACAGAATACCGCCTCAGCGTCTCAAGCAGTATCCCTTGTGGGGTATGTTTTACTAGAAACCTCTTCCTTTTGCATGTCATTAGTTTCAAGCAAATGAAAAAGTAGACATTGTTCTTTTAGGAAATGATGTTCCTTTCTATTTTGTTAATATGAAATTCGCCTATATTAGATCTGGGAATTTGATTTTTGGAATCTCATGGCATCTGTTGACAAAATAAAAGTTTGCATTTATGTTGGGTCCCCTAAAATGCGCATTTTAGATTGTGTTCCTTGACACCTACTTCCGACATGTGGCATTAGAGGTCGATATCTAAATTTTGTTTTTGTTATGTTTTTAAATCCCAGATGTTCTCACAAAATGTCTTTCAATCCCACATAACGCATAGATTTTTTTGTGCTTTAACGTGCAACCGTCTAATGAATCTTAACCTATGTTTTCTGAGTAGTGATTTCATGGAATACTGTTATTTTATCCAGGGCGACCTCACCTCCTTCATTTGCTCTAGAAGTGTTTGTTCGATGTGAAGGGGAAACAAAATTTAAGCGGCTTTGCCATCCTTTTCTTTATTCTCCTTCTGCACCATATCCGCTAGAAGTTGAGGTGATATGTTCAAATTTACATGCTTTCATTCTTGATTTGGTTCTTAATGCTTTTCCTACTTTATTTTGTTGTTGCTCAATATGAAGAATTTCTTTTTGTTTTTGACGAACTCTTAGAATTTGTTTAGTGTTGTTTTCATGGCAGAGTCGAAGGAAACAAGTTTAAGAGTACACTTGAAAAATCTTGTGTTTGTAAAACCTGAAAATATTTTAGGAGTAACAACTTAGATTACATCGGAACTGATAGGAGTGGGGGATTATACTAGTGTTGACACTGGGCGAAGAGAACCATGCTTTAGCAAGAGCATACTACTATAGGTGGACTCTAAGGAAATTCTTATGCTGTGCCCCTTGTTGCTTAATTTCTTATAAGAAAAACTTGCAAGGCACTGAAGGTTGGGAAAGCTTCATTTTGGCAAGACATACATTCAAATGACAATCTAATTTCATGCAGGCTGTTGTGACTAATCATTTGGTTGTTAGAGGCAGCTATCGAAGTTTAAGCTTGGTCATATATGGAAACATTGTAAAGGATCTGGGGCAATACAACATCATACTTGAGGATCGCTCTGTGACTGATCTTGTTAGTTCCGCTGAAGGAAATCTTGAGGACTTGCCATTGGTATTACATTCAATTAATCGCACTATTGAGGAATGCATATCATCTCTGAACATATTATCAATACC
>NW_019014588.1:159471-200975 GCF_000150535.2 Carica papaya
CAGCTATTAGGATAGTTAATTTTAGAATCCTGTTGCAAGTCAAATCCTCGTATATCTTTCCGTGCTATTGTTAGTTCCTTACATGTTAGATTACATTTCTTATAATCTGTTATCTCAAGGTTTTCCCCTCCCCTTTCTAGGTCATTTCAATTTTGATTGAAACTTTACATTCAGTCAAGGAACTGGAGCCAGCCATTGAGACTACTGGTATGCTGCTTGCTCTATGATTAGGTTTGAAATACTGATCTTCTTATTTGGATGTTCATTATGTATTTACTTACTTGAATGAGATTGCTGGGGTTCAGGAGCTTCACCGCTGAATCTTGCAATATTTCACTCAGCTGCTGAGATTTTTGAAGTCATTGTAACTGATTCATCTGCAACTTCTCTCTATTCTTGGATTGGACATGCTATGGAACTTCATAAAGCTTTACATTCTTCTTCTCCGGGGTCCAATAGGAAAGATGCTCCAGCACGGCTGTTAAAATGGATAGATGCTGGTGTAGCTTATCATAAAAACGGGGTTATTGGTCTTCTACGGTATGCTGCCCTCTTGGCTTCTGGAGGAGATGCTAACTTATCCTCAACGAGCATTCTTTCTCCAGATTTGACTGGTGTTGAGAATGTTGTTGGAGAAACTTTGGGTGTTCCTGACATTAATGTTGTGGAGAATCTTGGAAAAATTATATCTGAAAAGTCTTTTGATGGTGTTTCACTTCATGACTCTTCCATCGCACAGTTGACGACAGCATTTCGAATTTTAGCATTTATTGCAGAGAACTCAGTATGTAATTTTCTGTTTTACAGCTATATTTGATTAGTAGATCTTCGCTAATTGTACACATTTTTGGTGTAGACGGTTGCTGCTGCTTTATATGATGAAGGTGCTATAACAGTTGTCTATGCTGTTCTGATCAATTGCAGCTTCATGCTTGAGAGATCCTCAAACATTTACGGTGGGTTGTTTGGTAGGCTGCCAGATATGCTTAAGATACCAATTTATAGGAATAACATGAGGTGCAATCCACAAGATTTGTTGCACCTTTAGATTTTTTTTTTTAATTAAAGAAAATATATTATTAGGAAGAGCATACAAATAGAAAAGAATAAGATATCCCCACATAAAAGATGGAAAAGATAAAAGAATAAGAAGAGGAAAATGGAGCAAATTTAGTGCAAGACAGCCTCCCAATTCCTTTACCTAATAGACAAAGGCAAACGTTGAAAGAAGCCATTCACATTAGTCCACAAAGAGGTCACACAAAGCATTCTGTTGCAATCAACAGATGTAGGATAGACACGTCGTTTTTGAAATTTCCGGCACTTTTATTCCAGCCAAAAAACCCATTAAGAGCAAAAAGTGCCCCTCTGCAAAGCACTTTATGCTCTTTACTCTTCACTCAACCCAAGCAGATAAAACTACCTCAAGAATAATTTTTTGCACTGTAAATACTGATATTAATGATAAATATTCTGGATGCTACTCCAAGTAGCTATAAGAAATTCAGCAGCTTGAAATAGTTTGCTCAAATATAGCTGATGACTATGTAGCTTATTCAATTGAATTTCTTGCTGTCTTGACATTCCTCTCCTTATCTTTAACACATGGTTCATCTTAAGCAGATTACCTTGTTGATGATGATCATGAATGCAGTTCAATATCTGATTTTCTCTTAGAACGTAACCGGGAGCAGAGCTTGGTTGATTTGTTGGTTCCTTCTCTTGTACTGCTGATCTCTCTTTTACAGAAATTACAGGTTTGTTACATTTCAGAATCAAGTCTCTTACTCTGGTAGTGCGTGGTTAGTAGTATTGGATCTGATGAATCTTTCAAAAAACAAAAAAGGATCAGATGAAATTAGTGGATATATAACTATTTAAGACATGGATCCTTCTCTGAAATAGGAACAACTAATTAATTAGCAAAATGTATTTTTGATAAGTTTATCAACTGAATACAGCAAGCATTTTGTGCACACTAAAAGTCTGGAAGGTCTGGGTGGCATTACTTTTCCAGTTATGCGGAATAAGTGGTTGCGTGATCACTGCTTTTGATGAGTCATTTGTCGTGTACAATGCGTGTGGCTTTTGATTAAGGATATTCTTAAGGCACCTATTGTGAGAGCTTTGAGATTTTTGATGATTAAGTTTTTTTGTCTTTTTTATCTTTTGCTATTATTTGAAATATATTGAATCAACACTCTCTCCGCAAGACCTTTGGCTGTCCTTTTTGAGTTTCTTTCTTTTAAATCTCAATCTTGCTCTTTTTTTTTTTATGTAGTATGTTGCTTGCTTTTCCTAGCTACAAACCTGCATCCACAATGAAGCAAAAAAAACAACTAATGAGTTTCTAAAATTTACTTGCAATCTTTAAAAATATATTTAGTATTCCAAAAGAATGATTTTTTCTTTGGATGCAGTACAATATTGATATTCCTACAAAGTCATGAGAAAATATTTGATACAATATCTTCAACAACACTTTGCGAACAATAAGTTGTCAAACGTTGTAGTTGCTTTCTATAACAAGCTTTTAATGACATCATCTAAAATTTTACAAAAGCTTTTTCTCTTGTCTTGACCAAAATAGCCAAAATTTATTATTAAATTTAGGATTGAACATCACATAACTACTATTATAGCAATACAATGTCTGAAGCTTATCATGCTAATTAAATGATAAGTCAATATATGAAGTCACTTTAACAATATTCAGCATTAAGTTTATTACTAGCTCATGACTAAACAGCAGATAGAGCTTCAGTTCGGAAGTCATAAGTGTTTAGAAAAATTAAACAATATAGAAAACTATTTCAAAAAAGTAATTATGGTGGGCTGGGGCAAGTGTTGAAGCCGAATCTGGCTGACAATGAAATTTTTTTAGCCACTTTGATATGCACTAAATCAACCACGCCTGATGGAGCAGTATGGTCTGAAATCTGTGGTTTACTGGTGAAATTTCCATCGTTACTCGACGCAGTGTGTTTTTGGATCAGTTAATTTGCGGCCCATTGTTGGAGGTCACGCAAGGCGACCAGCTTTGTTCATAGAATTTGATTTGGGCTGGTATAACATCATTTCTTTACTTACTTTTTACAGTAAAGAGTCTTCTCTTTAATAGTTTGTTGGGTAATTTGAACTGAGACAGAAGAATTAAATTCAAGGAGAGAAGGGTAACATATCTCTTTCCTCTTATTTGGATATTTTAAAAAAATAAAAAGAACTGTATATTTGGAACTCAGGTTTCCAATTTAAGAGTTTGAGAAGTTTTGTTAAAGATGAAAAAAAGATATCTTGTGGCACGAAAGAAATTTAGAGTCATTAGTAACAGCTCCTTTCTGCTCTTTCATGTTTTCTCTAAATTTCTTCATTGTTGAGAGAAGAA
This sequence comes from Carica papaya, assembly GCF_000150535.2. The sequence goes on from NW_019014588.1 coordinate 162,857, forward strand.
AATAGGCCTGAGAAAAATGGCAGGCTGGAAATTCTCCTTCTCTTCGCTTCCCTCAGTTAAGTATCCAGGCAAGTGAAATTGTTCCCTTTCTAACAATTTCAGTTCTCCTTGGCACTTAAGTCTAGAAACTATTAGTACAGCAAGAATTTGGTGCTTTCTGAAACGTCTCAGGAGAGTTTCTTCCTTAATATTGTAAAGAAGCTGTAATATCTATTCTTTTTCCTGCGAGAGTACAATACTATACTGATGTGTTTTTCTGCTGAAAATTGTATGCTAATTCTCTTTGCTTCAAAGACCTGCTTCGTGGGAGCAGAATCCCCATAAACAATTGTCACTTGAAGTTTTTGTTAAACTATATTTCAGTTTATTTTGTATTGTTTGGTTTCTTTATCATTGGGGCTTAGTTGGAAAGAAGTCATGAAATTGTCTTGTATTCAAATGCTCTATCATATGGCTAAATTGGAAGTGGGAGGAGCTTATTGGAATTTTCTTATGTTTCTTATGGTTTTAGATGCTTTATTTGAAAAATAAAGTTGTTCTGTCACCAATGTCATAGGAAACTAAGGAGCAGCATAGAAATACAAAACTAATGAATGCACTCTTACGGTTGCATCGAGAAGTAAGGTAATCAAAATTCTCCCCTCTTTTTAATAGGATTGATCTCATAATCTATTACTGTTGGACTTGGTCGAACTCTTTTAATTGAAAAATATATTTAATGTGTTTGCAGCCCGAAGCTTGCTGCTTGTGCAGCAGACTTATCCTCACCTTATCCTGATTCTGCTCTTGGTTTTGGAGCTGTTTGCCATCTTATTGTTTCAGCACTTGCTTTCTGGCCGATATATGGGTGGACTCCTAGCCTTTTTCACTCCCTTCTTATCACTGTTCACGCAACATCTCTACTGTCTTTAGGCCCAAAGGAGACTTGCAGTTTCCTTTGCCTTCTGGTATGTGAGTTTCCTATCAATTCTCACTGGACTCTTGATTCTTATATTTCTGAAATAAATACCCCTGGTTTTTCTAATAAAAACCTTGTTTGATGATTAATTTCAACATGTTGAAAGAAGAGGGTTACGATGTTGGGATCTTTCTTTGTAATTGGCATATGAAAGATTGTTTTTTCCAGCACTCTTCTTAAAAAATAAGAAATGTTGGGGCCCCTTTGAATTCCATCTGACTCGAATGATTCTTTTTCTTGCAAGAATGATTTATTTCCTGAAGAAGGTGTATGGCTTTGGAAGAACAGCATGCCCTTGCTGAGTGCGCTAAGAACATTGGCTGTCGGGACATTACTGGGTCCTCGGAAGGAGAGACAGATCAATTGGTATCTGGAGCCTAGCCATCTTGACAAGCTGCTTAGCCAGTTGACACCGCAGCTTGAAAAAGTTTCCCAGATAATCCAACATTATTCTATATCTGTATGTGCTACTTTTCCCAACTCATTAATCGTAATCTTTAGTTTTGTCCAAGATTTTTTACTTTAAGGAAATGGTGGGCACGGAAGCTTATCAACTTGCTATCCTCTTTTTGTATAAGATTGTTATATTTTGCATCTTCTGATATTATATTTTAAACAGGCACTTGTGGTCATTCAAGACATGCTTCGAGTTTTTATAATTCGCATTGCTTGCCAGAAAGTTGAATATGCATCTTTGCTTCTACGCCCAATGCTGTTATGGGTCCAAGATCATGTGTCTGATTATTCTTCATCAGAAACGGATACTTATAAGGTGACTATTTCCTGGCCTTGTCACATTCTTGTGCAGAAGATATAAGCAGGTGAACTGAATGTGTGTCTTTCTCTTCCCTTTCAGGTTTATAGCTTACTGGACTTTCTTGCCAGCTTATTGGAGCATCCACGTGCCAAAGTTTGTTATTACCTCTGCATACAGAAATTTTTTTTTTCTTTGCCTGGTTTATTAATCACTTATGAAATTTCTCTTACTATATCAGTTGCTATTGTTGGAGGAAGGTGTGGTTCAGATGTTTATGGGAGTGCTGAAGAGGTGCTTTGATGTTACTGATACTAAAGGAAAGCAAAATACAGAGGATAGAAATTCTACTAAAAATGAGTTTAGTTTGTCTAGTTGGTTTGTCCCAGTGTTCAAGTCAGTATCACTATTATGTAATTCTCAACCATCCCTACGGTACCGCCAGAGGCATGAGTTGTGAGTAGATATTTTGTTATGTTATTTGTCTTTTGTCCTTCATGTTGAGAATTCAAATGTGGTTATGCTAAGTTTTATTATTATTATTTTACTAGGCACAAATTTGACAACTTGAGTGCTGAAGACTGTTCATTGATTTCCCCTTATCTCCTGAAGTTCTGTCAGGTAATTGTGTGTTTCATGTTGTGTTTGATTATGTTTGTTAACCAATGTATGTATAGCATTTACTAGAAGTCAGTATGTCTGTAGCATTACAAGGTATAAAGTGTTAAAATTCGAATATATGAAGAGGTCATAGTGAAAGTCTTCATTCAAAGAAAACAAGGAGGATTATCCTTTTTAATTGCTTAATGGAGAATAACGGAGAATTGCATTTTATTTTACAGGTGCTACCGGTTGGAAAGGAGTTACTCTCTTGTCTTACAGCTTTAAAAGGACTCGTTTCCTTCAATGAAGGGAAAAATGCTTTAGTGTCTGTTCTGGTTCATCTGCAGTCTAGCACTGATCGTCACGAACCAGAGAGACATCATGAAAGCAATAGGAATTCAGATCTTCTTAATGAATTTGAATTGAAGAACTACCCCCCTTTGCTTTGTTGCTGGAGGAAGTTGTTAAAATCAGTTGAATCAAATAATGAATTGTCAAGCTATGCAATTGAAGCTGTACATACCTTGTGTTTAGGTTCCTTGAACTTTTGCCTGGATGGTAAAAGGTGAGTTCACCACGTCCATTGGTGTGTGCTCTAACATTTCTGTGCTATCTCATGTGCGGATAGATAAGGTTCATGGTTGCTGCTTGTTATAATTATTTTCAATGATCTTGGGGAATTATGCTGATTGCTTTTGAGCATCTTGATGGTGTTGCAAAATGTTTCTAATAATATCATAGTTATGGGCATAGACATAGTTTGGTTAGATGATTAGTTGGTGGACATACTACAGAGCTAGACCGAGCTGAAGCTGGTAAGGTTGCAAAATAGCTTTTGATTTTTTCCAAATGGGAGGACTGGGTTTATTTTTAGGTCTTTTTATTTTCTACGCTCCCCTTCCCTTTTAATTGATATTGATTGAGGCAAAAGTTTTAGTCACAGTCTATCAGAATGGTGCTTTTCATTTGTCAATTTCTTTAGACAACTGACAACTGGTTAACATATAGTTTGCTTGTTCACCAGTTTGGACCTGAACAGGATCTCCACATTGAAATATCTTTTTGGTCTTCCTAATGATATAGATGGGACAGACGCCTTTCCTGAAGAAAGAATAAATTGCATACAAGAATTGATTCCTTTGTTGAGTGCAAAGATCAGTTATGATGACTATTCAGCTAATTCTTATATGAATACCACTTTGCACCAGGTAAAACTATTGAGAATTATTTGTTCTTTGTTGTTTGTGTTTGTTCGTATGTTGGGTTTTATTTTCTTTTTGTGGACTGTTTCTGGAAGCTGACATTTTGTTGATGCATAGGCTTTAGAGCTAGCGAAGTCATTACTTTTGTTGCTGGAAAAGCCTACTGATGCAAATAAGGTGGATGATATTGTTTCCACTGAAAAATTTTTGACCACTCCAAAGATTCTTTCAACGGCCCATGTCTCTGCTGAGCATGCTAACAGTGATCTTTATCTAGGAGTACTGGAGGTAAGTTTTGTTGGGAATGTCCAGAAACATTACCTGAGAGATTATCACAGACAACTCTTCCTATAAAAAGAAAAATGCCGCCAGCGGAAGGCTCAAACCGACGGGGTAGAGGAGACAACTCGCCGGCAGAGATCTCAACCCAGAATTCAATTTCACGGGGTTTAGGTCCATCTACCACCCCATCTGGTCCTACTCGTAGGGATACGTTTCGGCAAAGGAAGCCTAATACCAGCAGGCCCCCATCTATGCATGTGGATGACTATGTTGCAAGAGAGAGGAGTGCTGATGGTGGTGTTGCTTCTAATGCCATAACGGTTCCACGTGTAGGGTCGACTAGCGGGAGACCTCCATCAATTCATGTTGATGAATTTATGGCCAGGCAAAGGGAGCGGCAGAGTTCTTCTGCAATGGTAGTTGGGGAGGTAGCAGCACTGTTGAAGGATGCAACTCCTGCAAATGATAGAGATATGGAAAAGGTCAGCAAATCTAAGCAGTTGAAAACAGATCTCGATGATGATCTTCAGGGAATTGACATAGTATTTGATGGCGAGGAGTCTGAATCTGATGACAAGCTACCTTTTCCTCAGCCAGATGATAATTTGCAGCAGCCTGCTCCTCTCATGGCTGAACAAAATTCTCCTCATTCAATTGTTGAAGAGACAGAGAGTGACATTAATGAAAGTGGACAATTTTCTCATATAGGTACGCCCTCGGCATCTAATGTTGACGAAAACACCCAGAGTGAGTTTTCTTCAAGAATGTCAATCTCACGCCCTGACATGCTATTGACTCGAGAGCCAAGCGTTTCTTCAGATAAGAACTATTTTGAGCAATCTGAAGATTTCAAGAAAGTTGTGCCTGTTAAGAACTCAAGTGGGCCTGATTCTGCTCTCACAGCAAACAGTACTGGGTTTTCTACTCCCATTTACAGTAATGTACCAGCATCATCAATACAAGTGCCTGGTGATTCTAGGGGAATTCCACAAAATTACTTTCCAAAAAATAGTCCGCAACATACTGGGAATGGTCATGTTGTTCTCAGTTCTCGGAGAATTTATGACCAGAAAGCTCTTCCTAATCAACCTCCATTACCTCCAATGCCGCCTCCATCATCGATTTCACCCATAATTTCTCACACTCCAGAGTCTATTGCCAATCAGTCGTCTGCATTTCCTAATCCAGGAACAGACATGCAGGTGTCTGTTCCAGCAGCTTTCCAAGTAATAGAAGATAATCCTTTACTTACAGTATATTAGTTGCAAGGCGGGTTTTTTTCTGCAAGTTAACTATGCAATTTTTCTAATTGCTCGAACTTGCTTTTTTGCAGGTCCATTCTGATTATCCTTCTGCATTCAATAATAGTCCTAGTTTACTACCGTCTTCCCTTCCTATGCCAGACCCCAAGTTTCCAAGGCCCTCTATCTCTTCTCCTGGTGGATCTATATGGCCTCCTCCACCGCTTCCCTCAACACCACCTCCATTCTCGTCTAGTGCATATAATTTAGTACAGTCAAGAGCTTGTAGCTCCCAATCTTTAGCATACAATCAAACTAGTGCAGGAACAGGCGAGCTTCCCCAAAGCTCTACCGTGCCAATTGATTCTCAATTAGGTAATCTTTCTGGATCAGGTGCTGGGATGACTTCTTGTCCACCGCCTCCCCTTATGCCATCATTGGTTTTCAATCGGCCGGCTTCCATGCCTGTGCCCTTCTTTGGAAGCACTCAATCTCAGCAGCAGGGCGAGCACCCACCTAATATTTTGCAGAATCTCTCAATACCTCCATCATCCCTTCAACAAATACATTCCCAATCACACTTGCAATCCATGCAGCTTCCACAGCTTCAAAGACCTCTGCAGCCACCTCAGCATATTAGGCCACCCATAAAAACGTCTCAACCAATAGACCAAGGGATTTCCCTACAAAACCATGTACAAATGCAAATTCATCCATTGCAAATGCTGCAACCACCACAAGTTTCCTCAATTCAAACTTATTACCAATCCCAGCAGCAGGAATTCTCGCAGGCACCGCAACAGCTGCAGGTTGAACCTGCTCATCCACAAGTTCCACAACAGCAAGGGGGTGGAATATCCCAGCTACAACAGGATTCAGGAATGTCATTACATGAGTTCTTCAAGTCTCCAGAAGCTATTCAGGTTTGTGATGTACAAGTATCAAAATTTTTTGGACATCCATTTGGCCAATATTTGCCTTAATTCATTCTAAATTTTTTTTACTATCCTGCTGCATTTGTGGCAGTCATTACTGAGCGATCGAGATAAACTATGCCAGCTTTTGGAGCAGCATCCAAAATTAATGCAGATGCTTCACGTTACCAGTTCACTCTTAATACTCCTATCAGAAGTTTTGAGATTCTTTTAAGGCATTATTAGGAATGCTTATACTATATACTGTAGACACTGAACCTAGCGTTCTTTACCTGCTAATGCTGTTTTTATTCTGTTTCATCACTCTACCTCTAGTTCAGAAGAATCTTTTACGATTTGAATCACAAACAAATGCAACATCCTTGGCCATGCTGAAGAGTGATTACTGCCCTGTTTGGCTGTGATCTGTCTGGCGTAGACATAATTTTTTCCTTTTGATTTTTATATTTAGACAGATGGTGTTATCATCTTATACAACGACTATCTAGTTAAACATGTTTAGTCTAAAATTTGGTTCTTTGTTTTGTCTGAACAGGAAAGGTTGGGCCAGCTATAGCAAGATGTTTGGAACTTACAACTGTAAATCTACCGTGGGAACTGCTTTCAACATCTGGGCTTTGCTCATGTAATTTGTTGTAGAACATGGAACATTCATTATTGGGGAAAACCTTCCTCGCTCCAGTCAGTTTTCATCCGGTTCTATCTCCACTAAATTTTGTATAAATATGTACATTCACCTGCTGTATTATTTATGGTAGGGCGTCAGATGGTTCTGAAGTTGCTCGCAATACAGAAAATTTCTAACCCCTTGTAGCATCTAGTAGTTGAAATAATACCTTGCGGCTAGATTTGGATTTTCAGCCGATGGTATGTTGTCCTAAGTTAGGATGTAGACACATGTTCTACTATCTCTCGTCGTGGGAGCGTGAGCCGCAAGATTATAACTTTCGAAAGTAAGAAGTTGCGGATCTAATCAGAAGACTAACCCAAAAAAAATTGTGTGCTTTTCAATTTAAGAAAAAGAATCTGTCTTCACACGTTGCTTGAATTCTAGTATCTTGGTGAGACTGGTAGCAGAGTTTTTCAAGTTTAGACTATACTGTATTTAGGTCTATTATAAATTTTCACAAGGTTGAAGAAGGAATAAAAGAATTTGACCAAAATTAAGAAAAAAAGTTTTGAAATTTTTGATTAATCCAAATTGTTCTTTCAACTTTAAGTAAAAAATTCAAGAGAAGTTAGATTGTAATTATTTTAAAATAATGAATTTAATTGTATAATTAAAAACTTAAAATTCATAGATATTCCTTTTAGTTTACTCTCAAATTATAAAAACTCCGACAACATGGGTGGAGAGAAATAATGATTCTTTGTGACCATCATCTCAGTTCTGTATAAAAAGATATCCCAAGTCAAGGAGAGCTTTTAAGGGCACGTTTGGTCGCCCCCTTTAAAGGCATGCAATCTCGTGGATTTTTTGTTTTTTCATTCTGAGATTTTTTTCTCTTTCTGCCGGAGCTAGCTTACGCAATCAGATGGTAATTGACATGAAACAAACGTTACCTAACATTCTTTGGCATTTGCAGCAGAATCTCCAAAAATTTCATGATCCAAGAAGCTCATGATCCCAGAGATCTCCACCTCCCATAACATTTTATTATTCGTGATCGCCCTGATCGTGTAGACATTCCCTTACCACTTCACACTTGCTAAACCCATTTTAAAAAGCTTCTTTATTTATACGTCTGATAATATATATATAGATTTTCCTCATCTATCATCTCTTCTTCTCTGTCTGCTCCTGGAAGAAACCTGGTTGACCCGCACGAGGCATTTGCTTCCTACCCCTTCCTCTTCTAGCCAATCTGAACTTGCCACGTCAACCCCAACACCGACACTCCCTATCAGCCTCCGGGCCTGCCTGCTTTCCTCCCACCCACGTACTTCTCATCGTCCTTGACGCCATTGCACTTGCCTTTCCACACACTCATCTACGCATTTCCAATACATCTCTTATATACACACACACACCCTCTTTCATTTTTTCCTCTTATTAACTGATGATTGACGTTGTGATGATCAGACCTTTGAGTTTCCGTCATGAGTGATGGATAGAGCTGGGTGGATTCATCATGATCATCACCGTCATCATCACATCTCACCCAGCTGTCCTCGCTGTGGATCTTCCAACACCAAGTTCTGCTACTACAACAACTACAGCTTAACTCAGCCAAGGTACTTCTGCAAGGGCTGTAGAAGGTACTGGACTAAGGGTGGGTCTCTGAGGAATGTTCCTGTTGGTGGTGGTTGCCGCAAGAGCAGGAGAGCAAAATCTTCTTCTAGGCTTTCAAACTCTGATCATGGCGTCTTGATCATCTCCAAGAACAGTGGTAGTAATACTACTTCTACCCATCTGGGTTACAGGGGTAATGACAATGACCCAGTTCAAAAAATGGATTCTTTAGCTGATTCCAGTTCGGTTATGGCGGATGGGTCACATATTGATCTTGCCCTTGTTTATGCCAACTTCTTGAATCAACGGCCGCCGGAGCCGGCGGCGGATTCTAAGTCTGGAATGATCGAGGTGGCGGAATTGCCAGCTAGTGAGTTTGGTATTCCGAGTTCTCTAGGGTTTCCATATGTGGACGCGAGTAGTTCTGGATTGAACCAAGAAAATAGAGTTCTTGAACGTCTGAATTACTCTGATTTATCTGCCGACCCTATGGTCTGTTCATCTGGATTCGACCCGGTTCAGAACCATGAGTGTAGCAGCCATGAGAGATCTAGACATGATTATGGGTTGCCGCCATTGCCAGGTGAAGGTGCAGCAGCTTCATGGCCAAACTCCTCTCATGTGATAATGGAGAATGATCATGGGATCCAATTAGCAGGACAAGACCCGGTGCTGGGACCCGATCAAGGACAGGACCCGAATCTGTTGTTTGGTAATTGGAGCTCATTTGATTTGTCTATTGATTATGCCTTCTCCAGAAGTTTGTGATTTAATTGCTTTATTTTCCTTGTATCTTTTTTTTGTCCTTTTTAATTTCTTTTATATATATAGCAATGTATAGAATCACAATATGTTCCTATCAAATAATATATATATATATATATATGAATATCTCTCAAAGAGGTATATCACTACATGATAAATTACAACAATGCATGATTATATACGATATACATATATATTACTTTATATATAAAATCAAGAGTTTCGTTCAACTCGATTTGCTTATTTTGCAGTTCTTGTCCGTGAAGCTTAATGTATATCATCTTTATAGACGAATATATATACTGAACTATATATATGTATAAAGTGGCGATTCAAGCATTTCTGGCTAAGCATCTCTGCTAATAAATCTTGCTTTTACAAGCAATGATGAGATTCTAAGATACTTACACGTACATATATATTCGTCTATATATATCATCATTTCAGGAAGAGGAAGTATCGGAAAAGAATATTTGTTTCATTTGCTATCATCTAATATATAGAGCGCTTTTTTTTTTCCTTTCGGAAAACAAAATATACAGAAAAACACACGCCTATACATATAGCTTAAACTCAGTCGTCCCAACGAGCATGCATGCATCCCATCCATCAACGTAATGTATACATACTCCCTGCAACATTGTGTGCATGAATACATAAACATGTGTACATACACACGCACATTCGAGTATATCAGAGTTGACAGATGAATATATATATATATATATGTATATATACACACACGAACACACACAATTTGAAAAATAAAGTTGAAAGACAAATCAGAAGAACTGGTGTTACCGCAATTGCTGTTAACAATGCATCTGAATTTTGACGCATGAGCTTTTTATCTTATTAATTTGTAAATGATTATTTACAAATTGTATAACCTTATATATATATATATATATATATATATATGTTGGAACTCAAGAACAATAAAATAAGAATAAATTCATACGAGATAAGACGAATTAGATATTAATATAAATTTTTTTATATGAATTTTTAATTAATTATATAATTTTTAAAATAAACAAATTACAAAAAAATAATAATAATCACGAACTCCTTATAAGATTAAATTTAACATTTATCGCTATTTTATGTGATATCAATAATTTTTATAATTGAGATTCATCTTTTACTTTTTTAAAATAATAAATAAAATTTTTATAATTAAAATTCATCTGTTACCATTTTTTTAATTAATAGAAAATTCAAATTAATTAATAATTCTAATTAAAAATTTTATTTTGACCTAATAATAATAATAATATACAATTTTTTGTGGGTAAAAAAATTTAAAAAAAATAATTAAGAAAATTCGGTTCTTGAAAATAGTGTTTTAAATATAATACTGTGGGTGTCAGGTGAAGTTAGCTACTTTTATTAATTACGTCGGACTTGGCGCACCACATGATCGTGTAAACGCCCATGATCCAAGAAATTAGACTATTCTAATTAATTAATTAATTAAGTCAACAAGTTTGACCAAATATACCCTTTGAAAATTCATAATTAATTAGCAATAATTAATACACAAAGTAACTGTAATCTAACATTCGCACGCACGAAGCTCCTCTGCATAATTAAGTAATTACTTCTGTCATTAGTTAAATGGATCGACGGAGATAGAGCAGTCGGCCGTTTAGCTCGTTGTGTGGGCCCCATGAAAAATTTGACCAACCAGCGTAAGTCACGTGGCAAGTAGGGAAATTGGGACATTTGACAAAGACGACGCCGTATGGCCGTCGGTTTTAAACGATACATTAGAAGATGGTCGTGATCGGGCGGCGAGATATACGGGCGGGACGGCCTCATACCACGTGCTGCGAAATAAAAAACTTTGTATTTAAATTTATAATAAATATTATTTCAACTCGTACAGAATAAAACTTTATGGATTAATAATAAAAAATATACATGTATATAATTATAATGAACTTATATTATTTATATTCAATAAATACATAATTTTTATTATTTTTACTGAAATTTTTTTTATATAATTTAGATCTATTTCAAAAATTTGAAAATAAATATATTTACTATATATTTCAATAAGTTTTTTTAAAAAAAAAAGTACACGTATAAAAACTAGCTTTACGTACAAACAAGAAGACACTAATTTATTTAAAAATCATAAATTTAATGCCGACGGCAAGGTAATAAATTTTTATTAGACAAAATTAAAAGTTAATTAGCATTAAATATTAAATATTTGTCAACGAATACCGCAGTTCATAAAAAAGCCCAACTCGTGATTGATGCTGGAGTTAGCTTCTCTCGGCCGTCGTTTCACACTTATCCATCCACCGTTTTTGTCATACATTAATGCATATCCTTTTTATGTTTTCTGACCCTATTAAATGATTTTACTCCTTTTACATACATATATATATATATAACAAAATAATTTTAAATTTAATAATAAAAAATTAATGACTCGATTTGCATATATAATGATATAGTTCTACAGCTTATACACTCATATATATATATATATAGATTATACTGATTTCTCAATCAAGCTATAAGTATTTTAAAAATAACACATCATATTGACTTGATATATGTTTATAATATAGTCTGGCTATTTTCCTTATTATATTAAAATTATTATTCTAGAAAATTATTAACTTGCTAAGTCTTTAATTATTTTTAAAAGAAAATAAAAAATTTTAACGATTTCATCATTCAAACATATATAAATTCTCGGGTCCACGTCTTATGAAATAATATATGCTCGTCATAAATATTAAAAATTTATATATATCTTATAATAATAGCTTCATTCATATCTTATTTTCAATTAAAAATTCATATATAAAAATAAGTACACATCACAATCTTTTAATAATAATTTTAAAAAAACGTAAAATCTAGAATTAAAAAACAAAAATGCCTACCATTCAACAAAAAAATACTTATAAATTTTTTTTTCTTAATTATTGCTATAAAAAAAAATCAAAGTGTGTGTAAAACGAAAGTATAATATTTTGAAAGAAATAAGGATCTACATTTAACAACTACTTAAATTTTTTCAATAATTCATACATGTAAGTAAATACATATATATGTATATATTATTTCAATATCTATAAAATTTTATTATATTACTTAACTTAATTGAATGGTTGGTATTTCAAATTTTTCTTTAAAAAATTATAAATTAAAGTCAAATTTTATACTTTTATATATTTTTATTTAAAAGTTATAATTTTATTGTATTATGATCGATGTTTATATATATATCAATAATTTTACATAAAAAAAGATATATCATTCCATTTCTGATAGATGGATAAAATTTTTATCGTATTGAATTGTTAAATTCTCGATTTTCCTAAAAAGAAAGATGATGATTGGTGGATTTTCCCCAACCTATGCAATATTTGTATACTCCTATGTAACTCAAACTTTTGTCTTTGCAACAATATCTCTAGAAGAATCTAATTATATACACAAACAGTTGAAAAAGATATTTGATTTACCACCAAAAATCAAACAAAAAGGTTAACTCGATCAGATCATCTTCTCCATCTTCATTAAGCTGGATAGGACAAAACCATATTGGGTGGTAAACATGGAGAATTCTTCCATGTCCGAGCATGCAACTTAAGCATGTCTCTAGCTCTTTCCTTCGCCTTAATTCCACAATCCACTTGCACCATCAAGCACAGCTTCGCCACCACCCCCAGCTGCAACATCTCTTGGAGCACCGCCGGCGTCGCGCACAACTTTGAAATCGAAAGTAAAATCTTCAGTGCCCGCTCGCTCGCCACCTGCGAGACTCTCAGTATTTTCTTTGCTACAATGGCGAGAGCCGCGCCGTGTTTTAGAAACTCCGCTCTTCCTTCTGCACACCCGCATAAGATATCTAACACCATGAGTATCATCTCGCAAGGTCTTCGCTCAGGTGAGTCGAGAAGGAGCTCGATCAAGACTGGTACTGCTCCAGCTTCCACTGCCTTGATCCTGTTTCGTCCCCATGGACAGATGTTAATTAAAAGTTGCAGTGTGGCCTTTGTGGCCTGGGGCGAGATCTGATCGTTTAAAACTTGGACTGTTTCGATGAAGATTTCGGGTTTTAACGTGATGAGCTGAAGCGGGTCGGCGAGTTCGAGGATTGATTTCAATAATAGCACTGAGTAAGCCCGGGATTCATAGCTTCCTCGTTGCATGATTCGAGTTAAAGACGCTGTGAACTTATCGTCCTTCCCTAACGAACTCTTGAGTTCTGACTCGGAGATTTGGAGATTGTAGAGTAAACTCAGGGCCTCGTCGATCACACGGGCTGATTCAAACTCGTCATGATCATGATCATCTACAGATTCTTCATAAGAACTCACGAGTGAGGCGAGGAAATCAACAGCTCCGGCAGATTCAATGCAACGTTTGTTGGTGACATTCTCAGCAGCAATTTCACGTAGCTTTCTCAGACACTTTATCTGCTGTGTCTGCGACTTGGCGCCGGCGATGAGCTTGGCGATCTGAGCTTTGTTGATCGGGGGCTTGGGCGTGGGAATCCTTTCGATGCCGTGCGCGGCGTTGAGCGTGCACCATGACTGGATCAGCCGACGGAGAGTGTGGTTTGGTGTTAGGTCAAATTTATCGTGGAGGATTTGTTTCGTCACCGGACACGACGTCGTTTTCTTGCCGGAAAACAACCATTTCTCGATGCTCTCTCGGTCGTACGTTATCCCCGTCGGAATCGTCACTGGATCCTTCATGATCTCCAGCGAGATTGGGCAGATGAAGAACGGAGGAACATCAATATCTTGATCCATAATAATTTCAGAAGAAGAAATTGAAGAGAGACACAGATGAGAAATCCACAAAAGAGACAAGACCCAGAAATCTGAAATCTGAGAATCCAAACAAGTTTTACAGTTGATCGAAAAAGAAGATTAGCTAAGCGAATCTTATAGGAGGTAGTTATGAACAGGTTTGATTTTTGAGGAGCAGAAGAGAGATGTGGTGTTATATATATATATATATGGATTAATATTGAACAAGGATACTCGCAATTATTAAATATTCAAATTTCGGAAAGTCAAAACACGCAGAATACAACGAAGAGTATAGCATGATTTATTAGGAGACAGCCAAGAGAGGGGGAGGGGGGGGTGTACGACTTTTCTAAGCCATTTTTTTTTTTTTCTCGAGAAAATTGAATGGCTCCGGAGCGGCTAAATTTACCGGGTCACGGATCGACGGTGGTGGCTGCAAATTGCACCCATCCACGTTCATCGTACTTAATGTGCAATTAATTTTCTTCTTTTAGAAAAAAAAAAACAACTCTTTTGACATTTTTATTTTAATCCAATTATTTTATTCTTCAAATATTTTAATATTTTTATTGGGTGAATTTTTATAGTTTTGACATAAATTTCAATTAAATTAATAAATAATTGTTCTTAATTAAGGACTTTTTATTATTTATTTAATGAGAAAGCTATTTCTACAGAATCATTTAATTAATTTATAAATAAAACACAAAAAGCTAAATTAATTTAAATTAACTATTTAAAAGATGACCCTTTTTAATCTTCATTAACACCGTATAATTTTATTATTTTCATCACATTATATAAATTTATTGCTTTTTAATAACACTAACAATTTTTTTTTTATAGAAAATGTGGGGATTCAAGATTACACAAATAAAAAAAAATTACCGTGTAATATTTTTATAATATAAAGATAAAAAAAAAACACAAAATTTAATTTGATATAACAAATAAAACTATATAATAATGTATATATCTATATATATATACACGTACTAAAATCTAACACTATTTTATCCGATAAACAAAAAAAAAAAAACACATGCGGTAATCTTTGTCCTTTGACTTTCTCTCTCTACCAATTTTGACAAAAATAATAATAATTTTGTCTGCGAATTTTCTCTCTCTACCTCGTGCTTGAATTATTTTTCTCTGTGTGTGTGTTTTGTGTGTTGTGCGTTGACGCCGACAAATGCTATATGACTGGAAATGTGGGACCCACGCGACAATTTTTTAAAAAGCCGCATTTTCTTCGCTGCTGCTTTTTTACCTTCCTTCCTTCCTTCCTTCCTTCACTCCTCTGGTTTTACTTACTATCTACTCTGCCTTCATATTTTGACCCATTTACATACATACATACATATATATATATATATATATACATACTTTTTATTTTTCTTTTTATTAATTTATTTTGGTTTTATCTGACCCAATGTCTTGATACATGGAATTTTTCAATACAAAAAAAAAAAAAAAAAAAAAACTAATATTGAAGAAATTTAAGGTACGAAGGTTGAATCTCAAAGTTGTTTTGGTCCAATATTTTTGACCCATCAAACATAAACTTTCAAATTTGAGAAAGGTTCATTCAAATATTTGTTTTTTGGATCGATTCTATTAAAACTTTAAAAGATAAATAATGTTGAATTCAGAGAAGACGAGTAAAAAAATAAATATTGATTTGAATTTTTTAATTTGAATTTTTCAGTAAAGTAAACCGTTTTTAAATACATAAATTACGGTAAAAAAAATAATCGTGAATTTTTTATAAATTAGGTTCAATATTTATCATATATTTTTTTTTACATAATAGATAAAATCTTTATAAATTTAACACTTAAATCTCTATTAGTGAAATTTAAGATTTACTAATTCTATTATAATAATATTTTAAAATATATAATATAATGATGTAAAACTAACACCTTGCCATCCTCACCTTATTAAATAATTCCACAATCTGAAGTCACGTAAACATTGATTAGCCATAACATAAACATATGAATCCAAAGACGAGTTAGATAAAGCATTCAAAATAAGTATATTTTCTCACGAGCTTAGGGATTTAGAGATGAAGGTCAGTGGTGCAGTTTTTTTTTTACCTGTTTATGAATACGAAACGAACGTAAGCTCTATTTTCTATTCTCTTTTAGTAAATAAATGGAGAGAGTTAAGAGGATCCGGATTCAATTATTTATTTATTTTTTTGGTTTAAAAATTGGCACTAGTGATTAATTAAATCGATAAATTATTATAATAATTTTTTAATTGAGTTTATCAAATGTATGGTAAGACAAAGTGTAAGTATAAAATTTACATCGTGGTTGACCTTATCGCCTTTGGATTTATAATAACTTTGATTAAGTCATGCAATAAGCAAATTTTGCAAATTACGGCTAAACCAATTCCAAAGTTTTAATTTGTCAAAGCTAAAATAGGTAACTAATACACGATATAGTTAATATTTTCCTTAATTATGATTAGGTTCTAATTAATTAATGAATTTTAATTAAAAAAAAAAAAACAGTTTGAGTGGGTGTTTACTAATTCAAAATAAAATTATAAAGAAATTTAGCAAACAGTTTATCATGATTGACATGTCTTTCATGCATGTCACGGTGTTGATTACACATTATAATCTTATCTCAATGCTCATTATCTCTCCCATGCTTATCCAAAATATCCCTTCATCATGCATCATACATCATACATCATACATCATACATCATGACACAGTCAATATACATATACCAATATTTAAAAATTTTATAACATCCCTCCAGATTTTTACAATACTTTTATTCTAATATTTTTTAAATATATATATATATATTTGTTATGTATGTATGCAATTACGCCAGTAACTTGAAAAGCCGCCATGCTAATCCATAACATATATATCCATACAACACGTCATATTATAAAGCTTATAGTGAAGTAAATGCACGTGCTTTTAATAGTCAATTTTAATTTATTAAATTAACTTTTTTAAAACTAAATAAAAATAGAATTTAAATTTGAGTAATTGAAATTCACTAAATAAAAATAAAATTATTTAAGCTACATTATACATATATATATATATATAAAGCTTTCAATTTTTTATATATAAAATTTAAATTTAAAATTTAAAGGTTTTTAATAATTATGGAATTATAGTTGAGAGCTGTACCAAAAAATTGAGAGGAATAATAAATTATTGTAGACTCTGAATTTTCAAAAAGAGAAAAAAGAAAATATATGAATTATACATATATATATATATATATAAAAGAGAACCTCGCTGTTAGTTTTTGCCCATCTTTATAATTCAGTCAAAGAATCAAAGTCAACGGTCCAAGAAAAAAAAAAGTCAAAGTAAACGGTTCTCTCTTTGTCTACTATTATTGGCCGTAGTGCGTACTTAGGTGCACAGGTGCAATATTTCACTTTCTACACTCAAACTCAATAAAGAAAATTAGAAAAAAAAAAAAAAGAAGTTCATGGAATTAAATCACTATTTAATTTAACTTATCTTATAAGTAATTATATATAGCCAAATTAAATAAATTATTAATTTAATATATGGGTTATGATTCACTTAAATATTTTCATAATAATTAAAGTTACGTTATAATTATGAAGTTGAAAGTTAGAAGCCATGTTATAATTATTACAAAATAGATAATTTATGAACTTATGTTGGGTAAAAGTGTTAGTAATTAAAAACAATTAATCGTTTAAGTATTTGCCACGTGGTACAATTAATTAAGTTAATTAGTTTGATTAGGTGGGTGGGATTGATTTAAGAGATTTGATTAAGAAAAGGAATTACATGTGTATTTGGTTGTAAACATAGTAATTAATAATGACTGATGACGGTTGTAGGCTTAATCCGTTTAATTAAAAAATTAATTACGCACAATTTTCACGTGTTAGAATTAACGTTCGGTTGGATTGTACAGTATGTGAAAGCATTAGACTTTTAACAACCGAAGAATTAAAATTAAGAAAAATATAAAATAACGGAGTTGAATATTCTTCGTTGTTAGAAACGTTGACTTTTTTTTTTAAATTTTGGCATATGGTTCGTGGGCTCTTAATTTTAGGAATGAAATTAAAAAGGCCCAGCCCATGAAAAATGTGACAGTTGGAATTAGCGAGCCCACATAATCTCCCAGCCCAAAATCAAACTATGTTAATATGTTAGTATAAGTCGAGACAATATTATATATATATATATATATTGGGATAATTCACCAATTTATTACAATGTATATATCAATTTATATATATTTTTCAAAACCGGGTTTTTTTTTTAACGAGTTTTTAATAAAATTATTAAAATTTATTTATATTTTACTTATGTATATAAAGTTGTATGTACTCGAAATAGAAATAAATTTTGTAAATTGAGATATGAATTGTAACCCAAAAAAAAAAATGTAATGTTAAGAATGTATTAACTTTTAGTACAAATAGAATTTTATTCTTCTTTAGCTAATTTTTTTTTTTTTTAATGATCAATAACAAAACCTTAGGAGAAAAACAGTATACCCAGACCACAATCTTCTCTCTCTCTCTCTCTCTCTCTATATATATATGTACACACATACATACACTATGTTCTTTTATAGTAGATACATGCATACTTGAAGAAGCAACCGCAAGGTTGCCCTAAATAAAATTTACCTAAGATTATATCTTAAGATAATATTTGGAGTGATTATTAGATATTTCAATTATATAGATATGTATATATATATACATACGAGAGAAAGAAATATATTATTTTTAAGTGAAATAGTCACTATAGATTAAAAAAATTAAAATGTATGATTATGTTCGTGGGATCTTCTAACATCTAATGAATACACATTTGCAATAAGCTAAAACAATCAAGTCTTCTTCTTCTTCTTCTTTTCAGATCAAACATACGTTTTCTCTTTTGATATATATAGCACATACACATATATAGGTCACAGGGTTCATGTTTAAATAGAAGGCAACATAGCTCTCAAATTTGAGTATCTAAGGAGATATAACTTTTATTAAGGAAAAGAGAGAAAACTATGAGCACATAAGCATATATAATTGAAAATTTTGTTTAATCAATACATATATATATGTATATGTATATATAACTCTCACCTGGTGCTTACACCGCACCTTATTAACAGAGAAGCATCAAAGCAAGGAGATTTCTTCCACTCATCAGAGTGTAATCTAAGTATTTCCCTAGCCTTCTTCTTCAAATATCCAGCAGAGTCACCCTGAAGAATCATGAAAAGCTTTGACACTGCACCAACCCTCAACATTTCCCCGATAACAATGCTCGATCCACTCGACGCCTTACCGATCAACGACAATATCAAAACGGCACGATAATCTGCCGTTTCTGAAACCTTCATGATCCTCTTTGAAACAACCGCAATCCCACCACTGTGGCTGAGGAACTCAGCTCGTCCCTCCGCGCAAGAACAAAGATGAAATAATATCCCCAGTATCAGCTCCGTTGTTTCTCTATCTAACGGCGAGTCTAATTCCATCTCCACCAGCTCAAAAACGGCGCCGGATTGAACCATCATAACCCGATTTCTTCCCCACGAACAAACGTTTAGTAAGATGTTCAAAACTGTGTTGATATTCCCAACTTGGTAACTTACGTTGTTTTTACGAGCTGTTCTTAAAACGCCGACTAGGGTTTGGAAGAATTCGGGTTTTAGTCTCTCGAGAAAGTGAGAATTAGCTGTTTTGATTATGGTTTTTAAAATCATCCCTGCGTAGGATTTGACCATGAAGGTTTGATTTTGATTTTCTTCATCATACCCTAAAACCCACGTTAAAGATTCAATCATTTGATTGTTTTCCAGGAGTTCCGACGATGGAGTTCGGATCAAACGAAGAATATTTAAAGCTTCTTCTAAACCACGATCGATTTTTCGCTTGTTGAAACATGTGGTAAGAAACATTAACATGGCTTTTGGCAAACCAGCCTCGACCATGTACTTACGGTTCCGATCATTGTCGGTGGCGAGGATTTCTAACTGCATTAAAACTTGGGTTTTCAAGTGAGGATGATCGAGATCTCTCATCATCTTCATAACACGGAACTTGTCGAGCGGGGGCTTTGGGGTGGGGATCCTGTCAACGCCGTACGATGCGTTGTCAGCACACCATGATTGGATCAGCCGGCGCAAGGTGTGGTTCGGTGTTAGATCGGAGTCTTTGGCTAATGGCTGGTTTGTGACCGGACATAATGGGTTTTCACCGGCCGTGAGTAGCCACTTCTCGATGCTTTCTCGGTCGTAGGTGATGCCAGTCACCGTCGTCACCGGGTCTCTCATGATTTGCAGAGATATTGGGCAGATAAAGAACTGAGGAATTTGTATGTCGACCTCCATGGAAAAAGTAGTGATTTACAGTGTTTGAACTTTCAAGAAATTTTAAGAAATCAGAAGATATATAAATATAGTGTTAACATAATGAAGAAATTTCAAGAAATTATAGAGAAAATTATGGTGGTGGAATATTGAAACTTCTCGAGTTTGGACTAGGGAAGATTAATATATTCTTTATTTATATGGAGTATTAATAGAAGCTTTCTTACTTTTCTATGTACATATACATGTATATACACTCTGTAAGTTGGACTGAGATTGGTAATGGTAAGAGAAAGCGGCTTTATTTATATTAACAAAATTTGATTGGAGAGAGACGAAGTGACCGCAGCCATACACCGGTCCATAAAAACGAAATATTCATAACTATTTCATTGTTATTTATTTATTTATTTATAATCCACGAATAATTTATTATACTCACTATGTAATTTCAATTATTTATTTTTACTAGGCTACATTATATATATATATATATATATGTGTGTGTGTGTGTGTAAATTACACATATTATATACATTCATGAGTTATATATATATAAATATAAGTAAATTGAGGAAATGAATTATAAATATATACTTACATAATTAAACGTAGCCCCCGTTTTAAGTACATATTATCCAAAATTTAAACGTTAATTACTGAAAAACGTATATATACATATATATATATATGTATGAGAAGTAATAAAGTGGAACTCTTGCTTACTTTTGAAAATAAATTTCGACCGTCACCGTCTAATTACCTGTCGTCAATATAATAATCTGATTGGTCAATTTTTGCATATTGTTTCCCGCAATATATATTACATACAATGTATATATACATATTGTATTATACATACATACATGCATACATACATATAAATAAAGCCTTGGGTTTGTAGTTAAAAGTCTTAGTTTCTAGAAGAATATTATTAAATAACCATCCAGTCCAGTCATTCATCACACATTTCATTGCATGATGTGACAGCATATAGTTATAGATGTGTACATATATAATATATATCTATAATATATATATATATATATATATATATATTTTGTGCATACTGCAATGCGTTCCATGACCAAGATCCATGCTATACAGCAGCGTTCCCCACTGCCATCCGCCATACAGACGAAAAAAAAAGACTTGGGCCCACGCCGATCCCACTATCCAGCCCAGTCAAACAATTTATATTACTTTGAGTCAACGCACGGGTTTACTCCTATAAATTTTATACGTATTTGTGTATTTATTCTATAAAATAATTTTGTAACCAGTAATTATTTTTAAAGATAAGTTAAATATTTATGAATATTACGAAAATATTTTTAATTCTAATGTATAGATTTTCTCGTTATTAATTAATTAGAAAATTTCATTAAGTTTGAATTCTAGTGGGTTCCGAGTCAACGTATTTTGTTTGTTTGTTCTGGACATTTGAGTAATTGAAATTGGTGGGGCAAAAGTAATTTAATATTTGCACTGTCTTCCATTTTTCCTCTTTAGAACACTCCAAAAAGAATTTCTTCAGCTTTATTTCAATTATTCAAGTGGCTGGTCTTCCCAAATTGTAATACCAGAGACTTTGAATTATGATGTGTGTGTGTTTCTGTGTGTATATATATATATATATATAAATATATATATATATATGTTAGTCTATACACTTGTTCTTACCATGACTAACCCACTAATAATGATCTCAAATTTAAAGTTTACTCCAAACGTAGAATTTATTATTTCATAAATATATTATAAATTTATAATGTTTGATTCAATGTTTTAGGAAATAAAAAAAAAAATTATGTAAGATAATGGTATAAAATTTCAGTAAATTTATTATATTTTTAAATAAAAATATTTTTTTTTATAGTGATATAACAAATAAAAAATAAATTCAATATATCATATTTTTCATAGCATTTTTTAGGTAATTTGTTTTTAATTTGAAAAGACAAAGAAAGTTTTGTCTTGCTAGCTAGGTAAAACAAAGCCCGATATGGATCTCCATTTATTGCGCGGAGCCTTGTTAAATTTGGACCGTTCGATCAGTGCACTCAGATGAGGTGCACGGGATAACAAAAAATGTTGAAACAGGGGATCCAAGTTGAAGATATCAAGAAGTTATGAAAGCTCTTCAGACGAAACAAAGAAATCTTGAAGAAAAGAGCTGGAGGAGAGAGAGAGAGAGAGAGATGAAAAGAGGAGAAGAGCTCTGGCTGGCGGGAGGTTGTCGTGCTTGGTTTCCGC
Source organism: Carica papaya (assembly GCF_000150535.2). Next base: position 185,244 of record NW_019014588.1, read on the forward strand.
GAAAAGGTAAAAAGAAACGTCGAGGAATAGGACTGAGAAATTTAAAAGCTCTGGTTTTTCCTTTGTCACTTTTCAGTGATTAAAGAATCTGTGTCTTAAGCGGACAGCACAGCAAGAGAACTAAGTCATTCCAGTTCTCCACAAGAGAATAGGAGTTTTGGTTGTATTCGTCATTGGTGGTCTCACTAATGGTAGAACCCGAATTTATTTTCTGTAATTTGCGCGATTTATCATTAATTTTCTTTCAATGGGTTGGTTATTGAGAGTTGAATGTATGTTTCATTTTCCGTAATCGTGCTTTTGTTATTAGTTCTTTTCACATTTTATTGATTTGTGGCTGAAATGAGGAGAATTGGATGATGGTTTGTGTTATATAGAGTGAGAAATAATGTGAGTTAAGAGATTGAACACTAGCTGTTTGGTTAAATGTCTCAGTGGAGTTTTCTCACTTTGCATAGGAGAGTCAATTTGCCTTATTTGCTACAACACATACTGCTATATACTCAGCTTAGGCTGTTGATTGAGCAACAGTATCTTATTTTTGACTTACCCCAGAAAACATACCATTTCCAAGTGAGAATAATGACTTAGCCAAGAAAACATACCATTTCCAAGTGAGAATACATAGCCTGAATTCATATCATCCAAAGGTCCAGCCCAATCACTATCTAAATTAACTAATCAACTTTGAGTTTTCAATATCTGAAGTTCCTCTTAGATAGTGAAGAACTCTTTTACTGTTTGCAGATGTACTTAGGTTAGCTTCTGCATAAATTTGGATAACATATTTATAATATACATCATGTCTAGCTTTGGGGCTGTTAGGTACAATAAGCTACCAATCAAAGTTCTGTATTGCTTCGTATCAACTTCTCCAAAGTCATCTTCCTTATTAACTTTATCATTTTGAGTTAAGGGTGTTAGAACTAGGCTTGCAATTTTTCATTTTAAATTTTTTTAAGATGTTGTTGGCATATTTCTTCTAAAATATGAAGATCCCTTCATTTGTTTGATTAATCTCCATGCCAAAAAAGTAATTCATCATGCCAAGATCAGTCATCTTGAATTGCTTCATCATATCTTGCTTAAATATTTTTATCGTAGATGGATTATTTCCCATAATAATAAAGTCATCCACATAAATTAAGATGATTGTATTGCCTCCGATCTTTATTCTTATTTGATCTTGAGGATGAACTTTATGCTTCGACTAGAAGGCTTTTTCTAAAAATGTTTCATGTCTTCTAGACATCCTATTTTTATGAACTTCAAGAGAGTCAATAAGTTCTTATATAGTTAACATCGATAGGTCTTTTGATTCTTTTATGCTAATTATCGTAATTTTAAACTTTTCTGGCAAACTGACTAAAATTTTCTCTATTACTCGTTGATTTAGTAATGCTATCACCATACGCTTTTAATTGATTCGCAAGCTCTATACTCTCAAAGAATAATCTTTAATGGTTTCACCATCTCTCATTTTCAAATTCTCAAACTCACATCTTAATGACTAAAACTTTATTATTCTCGTCTTTTTTGTTCTTTTAAATTCATTTTTCAAGGTATCTCATGCTTCTTTCGATAAATTAACATTCATTATACGTGAAAATATTGTATCTAATACGGTAAGATGAATTTTGGCTAATGCTTCTATATTTTTTTTGGCTAATCTATAGTCACTGAAGTTGGTGTATTAGTATTACACTCAACTTTTAGTATATCATTTTTTATTACTTCCCATAAGCTAGATGCAGGTAAGACAACCTTCATTCTAATATTCCAATATCCAAAGTTTTCTTGATTGAAAAACAGAACAACTTGTTATTGGGTTGTGCTTGTGAAAGTCATAAATTATATATTTTGTGGAAATTATATTGTAATCTTCTTAATCATTGAGGTTACGATACTATTTGTTGGTAATATTAAAGTTGATTATGCAAATAATGCTAAAAGTAAAAAAAGAAACAAGGAATAATGAAATATGTTTTTTTTTTTTTATGTGATATAAGTTTTTTTTATCTTTTTTATATCTTTAATGAATTACAAATAGTTATTTATACCAATAAAAGATAAATTACAATCATAAATAATTTATATTTTATACAATTCAAATTTTAAATAAGTTAATAATAGTAATTGTGAAAGAGTCTATGAGGGATTTTTTTTTTTTTATTTTCCAACACTTCTAAAATTTTTGCCACTACCTCAATGTTCTTGAACTTTATCTCAACAGTTTTAGCTATTAGACTTGCTTGCTCAATAAAATTAACAATTTTATCTTATGCTTCTATCAAATTGTTAATGAATTCATTTATTATTTCCATTTTAGTTAACATTTGATAAATCTACAACAAATATGATAAATGTGATTGAAGTAACAATATATCTTCCAAATCATGCAGAGTCAGTTGTATCAGATAAAAGAGATTACTGAATCTAGCAAAAAGTCCTTCTGAACACATTTCTTCACCTCTAAATTTTATCTCATTTTCATATTTTTAGTTATCACGTACTCAAGCCACACTAGAGCAGAAGATTTAAGTTCATTCATCGGTGGAGGAGGTGACAATGTGGCAAACCAAAAGGCTGATGTTAAAAATTCGATGTAACATTTTTTTTCATAGAAGATTGGAAGAATTCGGGTTGCTATTTTTTTCTCTTTAAAATTATATCTCTTTTTAATTATAAATAGAACACTACAAGTATTTTTTAAAATAAATTATCTTTAATTTGAAAAGATAAACTAAGTTTTATCTTGTTAACTATTTAGCTAAATTATTTTATTCATAAATATTGCTGATTTATGGATAAATCTGTTTAGGCCTAGATTGCAAATGAAACAAGCCTGAAGCCTTGTTAAATCTGGACCGTTCGATCAGTGCGCTCGGATGAGGTGCACGGGATAACAAAAATGTTGAAGCAGGGGATCCAAGCCGAAGATATCAAGAAGTTCTGAGTAAGCTTTTCAGACGGAACAAAGAAATCTTGAAGAAAAAAAGCTGGAGAGAGAGAGAGAGAGAGAGGGGGGGGGGGGGGGAAAGAGGAGAAGAATTCTGGCTGGCGGGAGGTTGTCGCGCTTGGCTTCCGCCAAAGGTAAAAGAAACGCGAAGGAATACGACCTAGAAATTCAAAAAAGTCTGGTTTTTCCTTTGTCACTTTCCAGTGATTGAAGTATCTGTGTCTTAAGCGGACGGCACAGCAAGAGGACTAAGTCATTCGAGTTCACCACAACATAGCTGGGAACGGGAGTTTTGGTTGCATTCGTCACTGGTGGTCTCACTAACGGTAGAACCCGAATTTATTTTCTGTAATTTGTGTTATTCATTATTAGTTTTCTTTCAATGGGTTGGTTATTGAGAATTGAATGTCTGTTTCACTGTCCATAATCGTGCTTCTGTTATTAGTTCTTTTCTCTTTTTATTGATTTGTGGCTGAAATGAGGAGAATTGATAATGGTTTGTGTTATGTAGTGTGAGAAATGATGTGAGTTGAGCGATTGAACACCAGCTGTTTGGTGAAATGTCTGAGTGGAGTTTTCTTATTTTGCATAGGAGTATACGGTTCTGAATAGTTAATTTTAAGATGCTCTGTGCATTTTCGTCTCATTTCCTATATCTTTGCTCCAAATATCAGTACTTTTTTAAGTTCAAGTTACCATTTTACTCCTTGATAAGAATGCTAACATTTCTTTAAGTGATATATATTATTATTTCTGAAGTAATGCAGAGAATAATAACATATATTACAAAAGAAGTAGAAGCCCTTGCTGTGGATGTTGCTAATGTTTCTTTAGTTGATCTCTGTTCATATTCACAAATAATGGGTATCATAGGGGTTTTAGATGGATCCGAGCAATGCTGTTTAAAGGCTTGTTTACTCTGAATTGGGTAACATGCTCATTATCGCTGCTACGTACATTACTATGAGCATGGAAAAAAATAGTGGTTGGTAAGTACCAATTCAGCTAAGAATTCAGATATACATGAATTACACAATTATAATCCCCTCAAAAGACCACTTGACCTCAATTATGTTCCGTAGTGGTTTCTTGAAAACAGTGTGTGGAATTGCTTAATTATAGTGCTGCAAGTAACAAATGTGAGTAGTTATATATGTGGTCCTATTGACTTTTCTATAGATTTATATTTTTGAATATGAACCTTGATAAAAATACACGACTACCCTTTAGTTCAAATACATCTTCAAGCATGGATGAGAATCACCAATAATTAGGGAGTGATCTTGATCCATTGGGAGTTAAAATTGATGATATACAGGCATTGCCTTGAAACTTGAAACTGTAATTTTTCTTTTCAAGATTCTAGGTTTTACTCTTTTTTTTTTTTGTTTTTAGAGATACTTGTTAAATAAGTCCTAATTATTTAATCTAACATGGGTGTCCTGCACTTTCTTATCTTGCATAAAATTTCAGACCCATCCCTTTGTGTGACTGGCTGAATTTCTCTTAAGCTTTTCAGGATGTTAAAATGTCACGGTTGTGACATACACAATTCTCTCAATAATTGCTGTGTGTCCTGTATTTGCAGTAATTATCCCTCATATATTTAGAAGTTGTTAGATAAAAATCTAGGCAATTGAAATGAAGGATTTCCTCATCGTTACTCTAATGTTTTATGTCAAGTACTTTTTGAGGCTTTGCCATTGAAACTGAACAGGAATGTATCTTGAGATGTTCTCTGTCCATATACATTTCACCCTTTACTATTGCTTCCCATTTATTTGACTGTTCTATTTTAAAAATTTAACTCATATATTTTTTCTTGTCTTCAGGAAATAAAATGGAGGCTCCTTGTAGAATGGGTGATCGATCGACTAGCGACGTTATTGTGAGAGTACGAACCCATGATGGCCGTGATGAATGGATATATTGTCACTCTCATATCATTGTAAGGAACAGCAAATATTTTGCAGATCGCCTCTCTGAGACTTGGCCAACATGCCAGATTCTTGATTCCCGTAACTGTGTTGAGGTTTACTGCCAAGAAACAGACTTTGATCATCATATTAATGTTCTGCGCCTGCTTTATGTTATCATTGATGGGTCAGTAGATGACTTGTGCCATGGTGTAAAAAATGCCCTTGGCATCCTTCAAGTGGCAGTAGGACTTGGGTGTCCGCAAATTATTACTGCTTGTGTGAACTACTTGGAAGCCGTTCCTTGGGAAGAGGCTGAGGAAGAGGAAATTCTGAAAATAATACCTGGATTGGGACCACAAGTGCAGCCAATTCTTGCCCGTTTGCAGCCAGTAAATTCATCGGCTATTATAGGTATTTTTCTCTCAGCCTTTCAGTTTGCCACATCGTCACCTCCTTCACCGATGAATGATCTTAAATCTTCTGCTCAAGAGCAGCTTGAGTACATGATAACCGAAGATGATGATGCGCCGCTATTAACAGATGAAAATGAGATAAAATTGGAGGTGGAGGAATGTGTTAGGAGACTGTTTGCTAGATTCAGTGATATGTTAGACACTCTTTTATCTTATACAATTGATTCTGTCCATGATTTGGGAGATATGCTGTTATTTCAATCACATTTATCAGATTTGTTGTGGGCTTGTCAAATGTTAACTAAGATGGAGATAATGAGGGAATTCGTTAACAGTTGGATAGAAGCTTCAGATAAGATTGTTAATTTTGTTGAGCAAGCAAGTCCAGTAGCTGAAACTGTTGAGATAAAGTTCAAGGTCATTGAGGTAGCGGCAAAAGTTTTAGAAGCAATAGGTTATGGCAATGTCATTTTACCAACTGCTGAACGGTTTCATATGGTGAAGGTTTGGCTTCCGTTTGTAAGGGTTACAAAAGCTTTTATTGATTCTATCATCACAAATGAGGAGGATGCTGCAGCATTTAAAATGGATGGTGAACTGTGGAAGTCCTTACAATCCACATTTGTGTCAATAATTCTTTCATTGCCATCTGGGGACCAGGCAAAGATTTTAACTGAATGGTTAGAGAACAAACATATACGATATCCAGACCTGACTGAGGCATTTGAGATGTGGTGTTTCAGATCCAAGGTAGCTAAGAGAAAACTTTCGTTGCTTGGAGGTGAGAATGATCTCCCTGATTCAGAGATACTTTGACAGTTTCGGGGAGCTTTTTCCCATCTTTCTGTTGGTACTAATTCATGCAATCTCTTCCTCAACTGATGCCTGGCTAAATCTCTTTGTTCCATTTTTGTTCTTATATTGTTCTCTGGAGGAGCGGAATGAATCTTTTAAACAGGAGATACTTGAGTTCCAGGCCATTTAAGTGCTTTGTCAAAATCTCTTCGTTTCATTTGTATTTCTAGAAACTTGTAAATCATGTGATGCTAGGTTGTCTAATTGTAAATCATCTCCAGATAGCTCGATTCAAGCTGTACAAATTACGATATGATTTAGCTATGATCAATCCCATCATACTTTTGTGGCCTTAGATAGACAACATATATTGTAATTGTCAACTACTGATGGTTTTCTGCCAAGAACTTTTTTTTAAAAAAAAGCAGAAATCAGATTGTGAATATATTTTTTTCAATGTTGAGAATTATTTCGAAGTATGACATTTATTTTAGATTAATTGACATCATCTGAGGATTGATGATTGCTGATAGTTTCATGGTTCTAAATCATCAGTCGAAATCTATGCTTAATGTATTGCTGTATTTTTATGATTTCTTATTTAATTTTTAGTCAATTATTTGTTCTAATCTTCATGTTAACCTTTATATGCATAATTAGGACATAATTTGTTGTGTTCTAACTATCATCAACTCTACTTTGAATTTTCTCCTACCTTAAAGGTACGAAATGACTTGATGATCGAGATTTATTCTCAAACGCATTTGATGGAAAAGAATAAAAGAAAATGAAGGTATGTCATACTTTCATCTTTGAAAAGACATCATGTTTTCACACTGTTTTGATTCTTTATTTCAGACCCCAACAACTTATAGTTGTTTCAAAGATTTTCCAGTGATATCTAGACTTATTTGTGGTAAAATTAGGCATCATTACGTGACGTGCACTGGTGAGACTGCTGATTTTGTTGCACTGGAATCTTGATAGTAACACATTTTCTTTTCCTGTTTGAAATTGATTCATATATCTTTGCATTTGTCCCCACCAAAATTGGCTTAAAATAGGCTAAAGCAGAAAGGTACTGACGTCTTGAACACAAATCCTGTCACCAGTAACTGGTAGCCAAACAAACCAATTTAGATCCTTCCCACTGAGTTTCTCCCTATCTGGGAAATGAACCTTTTGCTGCAATTTTTGGCTTCACAAGCTCAATGGAGCATTAAATGTCAATCAAAGTGAAAACTGGTTCATGTTGTATCTCAGTACTTTAGAACTATGATACTAATTTCATAGAAGACAACACAAGTTTAATTACACCATTTATAATTAACTAACAATCAATATATTTTGGTATACCCAAATAGCTAATTTTATCTTATGACACCAATCCCATCTACCCATCTCCAAAACTTACAAAAATTAATATACAATCCTCAATCATATATATGCTTAAATCCTAAGCTGTCTAAGAACTCATTGGTTCTATGAAGAGTATAAGATTCTATACTAAGTAAAATTCTTCTTTCTTTACACTACCATGCATGTTTAGCTTCTTTGTTCCCTAACAATCAAGAGAACAGCAAGAAAAAGTAAGAAGAGAGACCTTTGCAGCCATGAAAGTAGCTCGTCGTTCTTTACTTCTACATGGTGATGATAATGATGGTGTTATGCTTTCTTATCAGGCCACGAAGTCTGGGAGTAACTGAGCTGCAAACCTCTTTCGGTTCTGAATGTTGATGTTGTCATATGCAGCTGAAGAGTGAGGAGCTGACGTGTTTATGGCACCAAACTCATTTGGTTGGCCAAGCTGATCCACTCGTCTTCCCAGTTGAATGTTTTGTGATGGCAGAAAAGTTTGGTGGGTTGCCGACAAGGAAAGGTTTTCACAGTGAGGAAGGCCAAGGGTTAAGGAAACACCATTGCCAGAAAACCTGGGAGTGAACTGCTCTGCATCAAACCTTCCAAGTTCTCCAAGTGAGTATTGTCCGTATCCTCCAATGAAGTTGTTGTGGCTTCCCATGAACGAATAGCCATCTCTACTCTGCCTCTCATCCCCAAATTTGATAGAAATCTGCTCATTGTTAGCCTCAGCATGCTTAGCATCCATGTTTACTGATGGAATGCTACTCGGAGACTGCAACATTTCAGAGCTTCTCAGTTTCTTGGGACTCCCTTGAGTGATACCTTCCAGTTCCGATGGCCCAATGAGCGAGAATCCAGACTGGTTTCGCAGATTTCCTCCCATGGGAGATGTTGAAGCAGTGGAAATTGACATAGATGAAGGAATGTTCTGGTTGGCTATGCTGTCCTGTTTGGACTTTAGGCTGCCTTTGGCTTGAGTTTCAGGGACAGAACTCTTCTCTTTAGGACGCATGGATTTGGATGCTGAATCTTCATGTTCACTCTTGCTTGTTTTGTCATCTGATCCATTCTGTTCTTGTTCCTTGATTTCCTCTAAATACATTTCTTCAACCATTGGCTTCCATAGCCGAACTCGAGCATTTATGAACCAGTTAGACACCTACATTACCATAGAAAACTTATTAATTCAAGAGTTGCTAAATCCGAGGAACAAGAAGCAGCCAATATTGCAGAGACTGGTCGAGTACCTGATTCCTTGTCAGCCCTGTTTGTTTAGCAAGCATGTGCTTGTCTGAATCTTTTGGATAACTGGAATCAAAGACGAAAAAATCAGACATGAAAGTTAGAAGACTGATATGGATTAATTTGTTGGAGACAAAAAAATATTCGTTTTTTATCAACTTAAACTTTCAACAAGGCCAGAGTTCTTACGGGTGGAGGAAGTGCTCAAACAGCCAGGCACGAAGAACAGAAACTGATCTTTCCGGTAATCCTCTCTGGGGTCTCCAAGCATTATGCTGGATCATTCCCAACTGCTGAAGTGCTCGCTGTTGTCGAAGATGATGATCAACGAATTTGAACCTGGAACCTTCAATCTTATCTCCAAGGCAATCATCTTCGCCTAAGCTCTTGTTTGCAGCTCGAATTTGACCAGTAATGGCATCTTTCAGGCATCGGAATTGCTTTGAGATTGTTTTCAGAGCGAGGGCCGTGTATGTCCTGGCAGAACCGATACCAGCAGCTTGCTCGAAAGAAGATATTACTATTTGCATCTGGTGGTGATACTGTCTGTACCTTTGTTCCACCTGTAATAAACAGTCATTAGAGCTTAAACCTTGACAATAACCCAGAAATCAGTTCTGTTTAATTTGGTCATTTATTCTAACTGTTGAATCCATCATTTCATATCCTGTAAATTTCAAAGAACAAAACCAGAATCCTCGTTTCGTTGAGGCTTAATTATCAGAATTACTTAATTAGATCTTAAAAAAAAAGGGCCTCGAGAATTAATTAGTGAATTCTTTTCAGGTATCAAATTCAATAAACAATCCCTGTAGATACATATTTGTTTTCTAATATACATATATATATATATATATTATCTCGTTTTCTTTCTTTTACCGAATTTGCAAAGATCAAACCGAACTCCATCTGAAAATCACCAAAACCCACCCACCAAGAACACAAAAAGATTTCTATATAAGTAATAAAAACTGGCGTGCGTATATATATGAACATACATATGTATAGATATCCGTACCTCATCAAGCATGCTAATTAACTTTCCCTTCTTCATCTGAATTTCCTGCCTCTCGGCCGTAGTCAGCTCGGCGGCACGTTTCCCGCCCGCTTCACCGCCGACCAACCCATCTCCGGCACCGACGGAGGATTCTCCGATCGCCTTACTACCATTACTGCTATTGTTACTCCCACTTCCCTTCTTTGATAATTCAACCTTATTGTTAATTCCATTGTTATTAACACTAACAACTTCATCAAGAAGCTCCTGAGCAGCTTTCAAGTACTTGGAGCTCAACAGCACGCCCTGCATACCCGAGACTCCATTTGTAACACCCGACCCGGAAGATGCCGACCCACCCGAGACCCGCATATCCTCGGCCGAAAGCGCTTGAGCCTGTGACCTGAAACCGGGCGGCTGCTGGGACGAGAGGCTCAAAGACAATCCCTGAGGAGCGCGTGGATTATCACGCGCCGACTGAGAGGGGTCGATGGGGTTGTACAGGTTGTAGTGGAGGCGTGGAAGGAGACCATGCAAGGTGGAGATATCAGCTGGGTCTTGAGGAGCGGCGGCGGTCGTTGCGGCGGTTGCAGGGAGGGGGATACCGACGAATTGCTGGGTGTGGGGGGGCGGCGCGTGGGGAGAGAGTGAGTTGGCTGAGTTGAGGAAAAAAAGATTGCTATGTTGAGGTGGCGGTGGCGCCTGCGGTGGCGGAGGGTTGTCGGAGTATTGAACGTAAGTTGGATTCATGAGGACGAGGGTTTGTAGACCGTCGGGACCCTGTATTTCTGGATTGCCATGAAAGTAGGTCGCCATCTGGTACGATGTTTTGTAGAAATCTATGTTGTTGTTGCTGCTGGTTTGATCTACTTCACTGAAAAAGAGAGAGATGACCCAGAAATGACTTGTGTGTATATACATCAGAAAGCACAAACATACACCATCACTATCTAGTGCTCTATGTATATATAATTTATATTTATATATATATGTGTGTGTCTACATGCAGAGGGACAAATAAAGGTTCTATAATATATTACACCAATTCATATAAACAAATAAGTGGGTCTGTCTATATATACCTTATAATTGAGTGATGCATGAGGATCAACCCATATATTACGGTGTCTGAATCAAACTGGTGTATCTATATATGTAGATATAAATGAGACAGTGAAGACAGGAAGAAGAAGAAGAAGAAGAAGAGGAGGAGAGGATGGTGGGTTGATCAGAAGCTGTGGGAAGATGGAAGAAAACTCTCATCTGAAAATCCATAAACAGTGAGTTGAGAGGTCGGAGGATATTCCAGCAATATCATCTGAATTACCAACAGTATATTTTCTGTGAAGTACTTCATCTTCTCCAGAGCTTCGAGTAGGGGTGGTTCCCAGAAGGAGAAAAAGGAAGAAGAAGAAGAAGGAGAAAAGGGAGGTGTAAATGAAGGTAAGTGGCTTATATAGAGAGATATAGATAGGGAAAGAGAGAGAGAGAGAGAGAGAGAGAGAGAGAGAGAGAGAGAGGTACAGGGACTGATAAAGTGATGGACAGAGAGAGAGAGAGAGAGAGATAGAGATAGAGAGAAGAGGGAAAAGAATTGATTAAAGAAAAATTTGTAGAGTATTTAAATTTAATTATATAAAAGAATTAGGGTACCTGGTGTGATGGAAATCTGAGTGTGCACGTGCTCCATGATCATCTTCCCTGCAATTGGAAAGAAAGAAAGAAAGAAAGAAAGAAAGAGGAAAATCAAAAAGAAAGAATTTTCACCTGCAAATTACCCAATACCCAATAAATTTTTTTCTCAAACAGAGAGGAGTAGTGGTATACGATTATATAGGGTTATAGCTATAATACAAGAGAAAAGACACAGAGAGAATATATATTATATTTTACAGATGAAGAAGAAAAAGAAATTACAGAGACGAATTGCAAAATTTGCAACAGTCATAGACACCCACCTGTCAATTTTCTTAGATCTATCTATGGATTTATCAAATGATCATATCAGTCCCTTCAAATATAAGAAGAAAGACCCTTTGTCAGACTCGACTCTCTCTGCAACTCTCTCTCTTTCTTAAAGAAAAACAGGGAGAGAGAGAGAGAGACAGAAAAAGATACCCATCTTTATTCACTACTCATTATCCACAAATTTATCATGAAATTATTATTATTCTGACAGTTGGGTATTTTAAAAATTTTAATCTTTTTAAAAATTTGTACTGTAAACTGAAGGGTTGTTATCTGATCTTCTTCTTCCTCATCTCCCTGCTGGCTGCTCCTTCTGCTGATATCCTTTTCTTTATTAAATTTTTTTTTTTTTTTTCTTTTTGGTGTTTTAATGGTGACTTTTGTGAGAAGTACCTGCGATGAGATCAAAGAAGGGAATTCTTCTGATTTGATTTGACGGTCCCTTTTCAAGTCAGTTTGATTCAGTCTCAGAAAAACCCACCTTCGATCACCAGCAATACAACCTTTTTAGAGACTGAGAGAGAAAGAGATGGCTACTGTTTCTTCTTTTTCTTCTTTAAAAAAAAAAAATGAAATTATTATTATACTTTTTAAGCAACTGGGTTTAATTAATTTTATTAATTAATAAATTAGGTTTAATTTCGTAATTAAAATAATCATACTTTAAAACTATTACATTTTGAATTCCAACTATTTAATATATTCATATTTTCACTCGTAAAAAATAAATCAAAAAAACTTGAAATGGATATAAAATTCATTTTAAATTATACCATTACATTTTAATTCAAAAATCTACCTCATTTATATTCTATTTTTATTTTTTAAAATTATTTAAAAAATTAAAATAAAATTAAACACCACTAAATCATTCGTTACATTCAAAATTAAATTATTATAATTATATAATAACACTCGTGAAATATTAAAAATTATTTTTTAAAAAAACAAAATTTCTATAGCAAATTGTGTCAGATCAAAAAATACAAACAACAGAGAAACGAGGAAACGTCGTCTTCTTTTTCTTCAACCCAACTTTTAATATATGATAATAAGAACACAATTATATATACATATATGTGTGTGTGTGTGTGTGTATGTATATATATATATATATGTAGATGATATAGAATTTTGTGTGGGGGTTGGGTTTGGGGTTGGAGGGGTCCTCTTGAATTCAAAAATAAATATCTGTTTTGTCTTTTTTCAGAATATATTTTTTCATAGTTTTCATATATATATATATATATATATGTGTATGTATATATTTTTTTTTTTGTGTGGTTGGATGCCAGAGTTTGAAGATAAAGCAATTAAATTGGCAAGAAACACACAGGACCAACCACCATTTACACCTACTTTAATGCTTCAAAAAGTTTTTTTTTTTTTTAAATTAAAAAAGAAAAAATCATTTTTTTAGCCACTTAATAATTAATTAAAAATAATAAACAATAATACACGGGGCAGATTTTATACATTAATACATGGACTCATCTATTTACCAAAAGAGAGGTGGGTCCCACCCAGGTGCATGTATATGTATGAAATTTCATATTAACCCAAATGGGCCCCACCATATATCATATATGTAATGAACAATTTTATATATTTGTAATTGAATTACACCCAACGTTGTTAAAACATAGTAATTTGAAGTCTGCATTATCACATTTATACTTATACTGTTAAACTTTTAATATCTTTACACTGTATGACACTCTTGATAGTTACCAAAGCATATATATATATATATATAAAATATGGGTGTATGTATGAGTAGGGTTTAGACCGAGGATTTAACTTTACTATCACTATCAGTAACAAAGAAAGAAATATGTATATATATATATATGTGTGTGTGTATTAATATGAGTGGGATTGAGGAGTCAGAGAACTTTTGGAGTTAATGATGTTAATAGGATTGGTTTTTTTTTTTCAAAACATTCAATACTGTAGTTCGTATGCAGATATTAATATATATATATATATATATATATATATCTGTAGTGTAATATTATGTGAATGTTGGGCTATGCCTGCTTGCCTTTATGTGAATAATTATTATTATCATCATCATCATCATCATCAACTGTCATTCTCTTCTCAATCAATATCAATCCCGCATTTTTTTTTTTTTTTATTAATCACCCATTTCTATACACACATGTATATACAATATATATCTATATATATATATATATATGTTTGTTATACTAACCTAGGATTTGGATATTGTCCCTCGGTGAAAACATGAAATCAACTTTTGAATTTGATGTGTCAGGAAGACATTAATTAAAAGTTTACTGCGATAGAGAGTGAAAAACCTGCCATCCAAGAAAGCATCATCCATTCTTGCCGGCATACATACAAGTAAGTGTGTGTATATATATATATATGTATCACTATACTACTACTACCTATTAATTTGGTTGGTCAGCCAGTCAGTCAATCACCAATCTTTTAATGATACCCTCTTCTATATATTATGTGGGTGTATATTTATATTTGTTAGTTTGTGTAAATTCAATTCACTTTCATTATGGTAGTGCTCCTACACACACACACAAATATATATATATATAGTACTGTTAAATCATATACATATACTTTTTGACCATTCTGTTCTTGGGTTATCAGTCTCTTTATGTGGATTTTCATCAATGAAAAGTCTATAATTAATGTTGTGAGGATACGTTTTCATTAATTTTATAGAATTACGACTACAAAACTTTATTATTTAATTGGATTGTTCAATTATTATTTTAAATATAATTAATTCAGATAAACCCAACAAAATTAAAATTACCAATTACCCATTAATTCACAATAGGACTCGAAAATTGTATGTATATATATATAGATATATGGATTTCAAGATCAAACGAAGCTTATGTATATCTCTTGAATTAAAAATAAAACGTGAGTGTTGATTTCGAAAGATGATTATGTTCGTATTATTTTCCAAATTCGAGTAAATATTATGTATATATCTCTCGATAAGTAATAGTATAAAATACAAAATATTATGCACACCAACTTTTAAAATAAAATAAATAAAAAAAAACCCATTATCATAATGGTAATTAATTTTTAATATATTAATTAAATAATCAGGAAGCGTAATATATGTGGGTGTTTGAATTAACTTTGTACACTGCCGTACAAAGTTGTCTCCTTAATGGTATATATAAATTATATATGTTGATTGTAAACACATGCAAGTGGCACAAATCACATCACATGGTAACCCAAATTTCTGTGCTACCTCATATCATATTTTATTTTATTATATATATATATGTGTGTGTGTGTACATATTATTTTATATCTAATAATCAATGTGATATATTACATAATTATAAGGTTGAAAGTATGCATATGGCCCTTTTATGTGTTTCTCTATGAATTTTCAAAGTTGTTATCATGGATTCTCTTCTTTGTCTCTTCTCTTCTCTTCCTATTTAAATCTTATTATCTTTTAGCAACGACATATGCCAACAAAAAAAATACTCGAGACATTCATTTTTTAAAATAATAGAAGATCGAAGAAATTGAATTATAATATATATACATGTATATTATAAGAATAATTCTATATATCATACAAATATATATATTAAAATTACATAAAATTCGTTTACATTTAACAATGTTTTAATATTCAATCATGATTATTATTATTATTATGAATATAATGATATATACGGACGATATTTAAAAGTTAGTATGCGGAAATACAAGCAAAGAGGGTACATATGTACCAATCACCTAAAAACATGTATAATATATGTATATGTGTGTATATATATAGACAAGTTGCATTATCATCATCATTCATCATCAATGGCATAATTGAAAGATTAAGTGAATATTTAATTATTTATAATAAATTATTTATTGTATTGACGTGTGAAAGTGTCATTGTTAAAGGCCGGTGGGGGACCCACTTCCCTAATCTTCACAATCGAGTTGTTGAACTATCCTCTACGCGGGCCCCATTCTTTAATTCCGATTGATATGATTAAGAACCTAATTAGCAACTCCTAATTATAATCTCCCTAATTTTCTCATTGTATA
>NW_019014588.1:214225-224677 GCF_000150535.2 Carica papaya
TTTGGCCATTCAGCAATTTCCATATCTACGTACGGTCATGTGTGTGTATATATATGTAGCAGAGGAAAAAAAGAGAAATTGAGTAGTGGATAAGAATCATAAGGTAGAAGTTTGAAAATGGCATGCTTTGCTGTTTCCCTCATCCATGAAGCTCCCTTTTGATTCAACTTCTGTGCAAGTTGCTGGATTTACATGGCAACCATGGAAATATTTTTAGTGGGAGATGAATACCCAGCAGAAAAAGGAACTTACCCATTTTTATTTTCGCATATATATATATATATTTACACACACACACACACACACACACATATATATGTACATGTATATACATGCACAACTAGCTGGTAGGCAGTAGTGATGATAGTGTAGGCTTTATTAGTTTTGCATGAAGAAGAACAACTCCAAAAGCTAAGGAACATGGTTAGATTAGTATGGACTTTGCTTCTTTTGGTAATTAACATCAAGTCTTGATCATCTCCATTTTCGTCTTATAATTAAATTAAAGAAGATAGTATAATCGTAAAAAAAAAAAATGAACGACGATCATGGATCGTATCATCATGTTTGGTATCAGATTGGAGAGTTCTGTAATTATCATAATAAAAGGAAGAAGATGATGTGGGGGTGCTGAGGATTTTGTCATGTTTTTGTTTGCTTCTTGTCTTTTTCACCTTTCTCCATTGTCATTCTGTTGTCACTATGATCCAATTAATTAATTATATATGTATAGCATACCATTTTCTAGAATTATATATTTGAATATATTTACACACACACACACACACACACACACATATATATATATATATATATATATATATATGTTGCAGGGAATAGTAGTGGACCAGTGGTGACATACTTCTTCCTTTTCCTTTTTCTGTTAAGAACTACTTTGAACACTAAGTTTTGTTGGGGATGTCTTCGGATCGTCACCTTTGCTTTAATTGATTAATTAATTAAAATAATTAGTTTGCTCATCAACCAAGTATTATTTTACCAAACTTTATAAGATAAATATACATATAACAACTATAATATTACAAAAATAAAATATATAAATGAAAATACACACCAGAACATTACACGAACTCATAAATTTGATAATTATAATTAATTGATGTGATATTATGTCTAATTTATTATTATTAATCAACTTATAAATATTGAATGCGAGAGGAATTTTCAATTCTTTTCATTATTAACAAAGCTTGGTCCTGTACATATATATATACGTAAATCGACTTATTTATATATAATATTGATTACATATAACTTATCGTGCTAGTTCGTGACCTCTGTTATCAAAAGATATACTTATAATATTAAATGTTTTAGAGAGGAGATGAAAGGAGGTTGGCTGTACACAAATATATATATATATATATATATATATATGTAGAAAACCCTAATTATTTTAGCTGATGGAACTTAGAAGTAATTCTCAAGAGAAAGACTGAAAATTTCTCCTCCCTTCGACTCATTTTAATTAACATTTCAGAAAATTCAGCCTTCTGACCTAATTAATTTAGCTTTTTTCCTTATCTTTTTTTTTTTTTTTTTCTCTAATGGAAACAATGTGGAGGGGAAAAGAAAAGGCTTGTCACCAGTGCTTTTTTTAATTTTAAGTAACTTTGTTTTACTTGCTACATTCAATGCCATTGACTCTACACATTATTTATATTATATACTTTTTATGATCATCTTTCCACTTTCTCAACTAAAACCTGCAGATCCAATTCATTGCTATTCACTACTTCCAAATGTTTCACTTAATTTTTTTAGAATTGGGTTTTCTTTTTCTTTTTTATTTTATAATTTTGTATTATTTTTACTAATTTTGGACTCTTTTAATTAGAATCGAACTGTGATAAATACAATTCTTAATACATTTTTTGAAAAATAAAAAAAATTTAATTCTTAATGAAATGTTAATTCTGACCATTAAATTTGAATATATTTTTTTTATTGAGAAAATTACATGTTCAAGTTATAAAATGAATACCCATGATATTTTTTTTTTCCTTTACTTCATGGTAATATGTATACATATATGTATATATGTATTTGTGCTGTAGAGAGATCAATATTCTTTGGGCAAGAATTTCTGTCTTAACCTTTGGCTGTCTGACTTGTTATTGATAGTGGGCAAAACAAACCCACTAAACTTTCTGGTTCTGACTAGTGAGTGGTGGGCTAAAACCTTTTTGTATGATCATCACACGAGCTGCTGTTTCTGGTAAATAAATATTTAGTTTAGATTCATTCCTAGTCAGCAACACTTCGAAATTAACTTACTTTCTCATCAAACAAATCCTTTGCCCTCTCTCTCTCTCTCTCTCTCTCTCTAGCTACACAAAAAGCTTATATACTTACCTATATATACATATAATATTCTTGGCAACTACACAGCAAATGTATATAATATTCATCCTCTGCACCCAACTTTTTCTTATAAATACAGACCACTAAGTTACATCCCTAGTGTATAACCTTTCTTATCTCCCTTCCTTTGCTTTCTTGGTTAAGCAAAAGAAAACCAACTTCAGAGGTTTCATTCAGCTTCTGCTTCACTGTTTCTTCTTCTTCTTCAGCAATGGAGAATATTGGTCATCAACAGCAAGCCGCCGGGGCTTTTGAACGAGCTTGGAGCCGGGTTAAGGCATTTCCCGGCGGTTTAAATATCCGAATTATGGCAAATGCAAAGGCTGTGAAAAAGCTGGCGCAAGATGATCCGAGAAGAGTCACTCATTCCCTGAAAGTAGGACTTGCTCTTACACTAGTGTCTTTGTTATACTACACTCGGCCTCTTTATGATGGGTTTGGAGTTTCGGGGATGTGGGCTGTTTTAACCGTCGCTGTTATTTTCGAATTCACTGTAGGTAAGTTATTGAGTAACAGTAAGACCATTTTTACCGACGGTAATATTGTACGTATAAATAAAGTTTTCTCAAATGTAAATTGCATGTGTGTCCAGGTGGTACCCTAAACAAAGGTCTTAACAGAGGTCTCGCAACATTTCTAGCTGGTGCTCTGGGCGTTGGAGCTGAACACTTAGCAAGTCTCTTTGGAAAGACCGGAGAGCCCATTGTTCTTGGAACCCTTGTCTTTCTTCTAGGTAATGTATACATATAATATGCTCAATATTTATATATAGTTCATACCTGTACATATATACATATAACAGCCATGCAGAAAGTAAGATACTTCGTGAAAAACATGTGCAGCTGCAGCATCGACATTTTCAAGATTTTTCCCGAGAATCAAGCAAAGATACGACTATGGGGTGTTGATATTCATACTGACATTCAGTCTGGTGGCGGTTTCGGGTTGTCGGGTCGACGAAATCATAGTGCTGGCGCACGAGAGGCTGTCAACAATTTTAATTGGAGGAGCAACCTGCATGGTCGTCTGCATTTTTGTTTGTCCAGTTTGGGCTGGTGAAGATCTTCACAAGTTGATCGCTTCAAATTTAGACAAGGTTGGCAGTTACCTAGAAGGTACGTTATTAGCACAAGCAAACCGACATATATATGTATATATATATATATATGTGTGTGTATACGTATATGTATGTATGTAATAATGTTATTCATAGTTTTGATTATTTTACAGGATTTGGAGGTGAATATTTTGAAATAGTGATATTACCAGAGGAGAAAGGGAGTTGCAGTGATGTATCAAAGGATGACAAGTCGTTTCTTGAAGGATATAAAAGTGTTTTGGGTTCAAAAAGTTTAGAAGAAACATTCGTGAGTGCATGACAATTCCTTGATTTGCAATATTCGAATAATGATTTAGTAGTTCGACATTTATTAATATATGATTCTATCTATGCAGGCTAATCTTGCAAGATGGGAACCTGGACATGGACGATTCAGACTCCGTCACCCATGGAAACAATACTTGAAGATTGGAGCTCTTACTCGCAAATGTGCTTACCATATTGAAGCTCTTAATGGCTATCTCGGCTCTGATACCAAAGTACCCTTCTTTCCAATTTACTATATAATTATATATATTAATATATAAACGGTAAATTAATCTATATATTTATGCTTATATATATTACTGTTGCAGGGATCAACAGAATTCCTTGGTAAAGTCCAAGGACCATGCACAACCATGAGCAAAGAATCCAGCAAAGCCTTGAAAGCTTTATCCTCAGCAATCAAAACAATGACAAACCCTTCACCCGCCAACCTTCATGTGGAGAACTCAAGAACTGCCATTAAAGACCTCAAGATTGCTCTTAGTGACGCCTTGGTCGAGACCAACGACCTTCTAGAAGTTGTGCCAGGAGCCACAGTCGCTTCAATCCTAATTGAGATCGTTAAATGTGTCGAAAAAATTTCAGAGTCAGTTCACGAACTTTCTAACCTAGCACATTTTAAAGACATTGAAGCTACAGTGTCACCTGAGAAATCACAACAGTTGCTTCACCGGGGAAGTGTTAACCCGGTTAATTTAGATGGTGACGACGATGAACATGTTATCATTACGATACAAGACCATCACGATTCACCAGAGCTTGTAAGTAAAGAAATTCAGAAACAAAAGGACCATCACGATTTACCAGAGACTGTAAGTAAAGAAATTCAGAAACAAAAGGCTGGTCATCATGATCATGGTGGCAAGCAACTAGAAGTGTAAATATATATTTGATGTTTCTAATTAATTAGCATGTAATTTAGTTATAAGCTTTTGTTACTCATGAATGTGGAAATTGGGCAACATGAACTTATGATTAATTTTCATGTTTGGGTCTCTCATTTTCTAAGTGAGAGAAATTTTAGAAGGGGGGAGAGGGGGGAAGAAGTATTAACAAAATCACTCTCCCCTGCATTTGATCTTGATTAGAAACAATTTCCCTTTGTACTTTTGTTTTTGCTTTTTTCAAAAAGGAAGAACATGTTTGACTCTAGTTTAAATTAAAATTATAAATTTATATTAGAGATTTAAAAAAAATATAAAGTTATAAAAGTTAATTAAAATAAGATATTCACTCATAATTTATATATTTCTTAATCGAATAATATACATGCATAATTTTTCAACAAAAATACAATTCGAATTAAAGTTTATAATCTCTTGTAAAGATAAGTATCAATAGGATACAATAAAAAATTTTTTGAATTAACATGTGTTAAGCATAAAATAAGTAAACATTGCTAGAAAATGCCAAGTCGAGTAGTAGAAGTGCTGTGATATGTCTCTCCCCCTCTATATATATATACATATATACCTCTATATATATACATATATATATATATATATATGATGTAAGCTATAAGTCAACTAAGACCATATACATAGGAAGTAGCAGCCAGTACGGTCCTAGCCATGGCAAATGTTTTTTTTTTTAATATTTTGCAATTAATTTGTGTACGTGTGTATGTATGTGTCTCTATATATATATATACACAGAGACAAAGAAACGAAAAATTATGTAGGAGAGAAAAGTAAAAGTGATATATATATATATATATATGGAAGGATGAATGCTTTCCACTAGCTAGGAACAATCAAATCCATGCAAGTGGGTGTTATTTATAAGGCCCAAGGATGAAGGGGTCCTGGATCCAAGGGGAGAAAATTTCTTTTTCAGATGCCAACAGACTTTGTTTCTCAACCTACAAAATGCCTGCACCACTAACCTTGTATATATATATATATATATATATGTATGTATAATATAAACCAGTTTCAAATTGGAACCAAAACTGTGGGTAAATGCTTGAGTAACCATGGCGGATTTGATTCAAATTAAACCATCCCACTGACTCTGTTTTTCTTGTGCGTCTGTGTGTGTGTGTGTGTATACAGATATAATATATATGTATCTATGCATATTACAATGATTTAAATTTGAAGTTAGGTTTATATGAAATATCTTCAAAACGCACGTGCAGCTACACATCAGTCTATATATACTCTATATATGTATGTATATGTATATATATATATAAGTGCTTCACTTATTATTAACTAATGACAATATTCTCAGAATCTATCACTTCAAACAAATTTTTTTTTTTCTTTTCGTGAAAATTGCATCAAACTATTATTTTCATCCTCTAAAAAGCAAACGTGCAAGATGCTTAATTAAATTCTACCACTCAACACTATGCTTAATTAATCAACATTAATTAACACATAAAAGCAGAGAATGTAAAGCTAATTAAGTACTAGATACAGAATCATTTATAATTATAATCATAATCACCCATAACAATTTATTAAAAAAGAACATTAACCCATGTGAGTAGGCATTTTTTTAACCTTTATTACCAGAGAAACAGTAGCTCTAATCCCACAGCTTGTAGCTTAATTGGAAAGCTGAACATTCCATAGCTTCAAGGTTAATTAATGTAATCTTTATGAATGATCTGGGTACAGCCTAACAGTACCCGTGTAAAAATGGTTTATTTCTCCTCTGTCTCCCATTAATTACCTTTAGGCCTGCTAGTGCATTGCCATACCTTGAAGCCAAAGCCAGAATAGAAAGCTGAAAACCTAACTTTTGATCGAATTAAGTAAATCAAACTCATGATCAAGATGTATCTTTGTAGACCAATCGAGGAGGAAAGTTTCAGATTTAGTCAGTAGAAGATAAAGTTATTTTTGGCTACAATTCAAAAGACAGATGGTTTAAAATTTTGCAGGATTTCTTTTCAATGGCATCCATTGTTTTCTCTCCTTGAACATACCCATCTTTTATCTGGCTATACATGTTGTAACAATACAGAAATCAGTAATTAACTACTAGGAAACTGAATCATTAATATTTTCATTCCTTTTGTATTTGAATAGAGTTATTTTATGATATAAACATATACTAAATTTTAAATTTTGAAACATGAGATGACACCATATTTAAAGAACTTCGAAACTTTTGCATTTTACTTTTGTTTTCGTGTACTTACTTAATTTTCATATTGTAAAACATGGTTTAGAAAGATATCCACTACCATCTTCACATTACATGTATAAGATGAATTTAAAAGTAAAATAAATGAGGATTAGTTAAAATATAATATAGTAGAAAAGTATGGGCTTGGTTCGGATTACATATAAAAATTAAAGTAAGAAAATTCTAGTGGTATTAACCTTTGATGAAGGGTCACCGGTTATGGTAGTAAATGGGAATCACATGCACCACTTATTAATTTCAACACTTTCACTTTCACTTCTCTGGACAGCTATTTGTTTTGTCTTCTCCTCCCTTTGAAAATTTCCTTCTCTTTGTATTCTGTGGTTAAGAAAACCTACTGGTTTTTGGCCCTGTAAGATTTTTCATACTATAAAATTTGTACTAAATTATAGTCTAAAAATATGTTCAATCTTCGACAATGCTATATCGACTTGCATTATACGATGGTTATGGCACTGCAAAAATACATTACTTCAGAAATTCGATTCAAATTTATTACCTATGGTGAGGGATTTATCTTTGTACAATGGGTTTTTGTATGGAATAATATTGTCATGTCTGCATGTTCTTGAAGGACATTTGAATATCAAAATCATTATCTACTATTGTATGCAGTTGCAATAAACAACAAGATAGATATAAGTATTCCACCATCCAAACTATATCATAGTATTAATTTAATGAAATCTAATATTAATTTATTATTATATTGATGAAACTGTAACGATTAAATTATGTTATAATGTATATAAAAAAATCAAACTTATCATTTTAAAAGAAAAATCAATATCCTGTCATTTTATAAAAAAAAAATAAATGCACTCCATCGAAAAGCAGCTAATCCACAGAATATATAGATTTTGATCAAACATAAAAACAATACTAATAAAGATAAAGCATACATAGAACTCATAGCTTCATCCATGAAAAAGTCATCCAACTTATTGAAACATCATCTTCCATTAGAAAAAATGAAAACAAAATGAATAAACTATAAAGATCATCAAATTTCTGTCTACCACAGCTTCCACAAGCCATTTACTTCTGAAAGATAACAAAAACAATTGTCAATCTTGCCAACAAGACTTCGGCCTGGTAACGAGATCTTCCCTATTCGGGCGAACAATCAGGATTCAATCTAATGCATACCATCAACTGTTTCTCTCCATCGTGTTCCAAAAAAAAAAAAAAGAAGAAATCTGAATACATTTGATTGTTACAGGCAATTGGGACAAAAGTAAAATAAAATAAATCTGATCATTATAAATAGACTAACTAAACCTCTCCACCTGTACAAATAATTCATAAACACACAACGGGACTAATCTTATGCAAGTCTTTGTCTGGAATCTGTAAACATCACATTTCATATATTTAAGGGTGAGAAAACAGATCAAATATCCAGACAAATGAGTTTTTCAGAAACCACGAACATCAAAAACAAGAGAAAATGCATCAAAGCCTACTTCAGCTTGATCAGGCATCTTTATAAACCCGATAGCTAATTAAAAGTACAGTTCTTTTCCACTACATATACTTTCACTATCTCCTCTATCTATAAATGCAAAAAAAAATTTCAATAAAATACATTACTGATAACAAGAAAAAGAAAACTTCGAAAGTAACTATGGGAAGAAGACTCCTACATACACAATGCATGGTTTATACAAAGAGCTAGCTGGTGCCGATTTTTATATCCACTTACCAGCCATATATAGGATTTTCTACCTGTGGGGGCAAGAGATGGAGGTCCTTACAGTGCTGCTTATCATAGTCCCTTGTCCCAGGTATTGCTCCGGTGCACAGTCTAAGGAACTCATTTCCTGTCAGACAGTGATGTCCAAATGCCAAACCCCCATCAACCATCTCTGTTAGGCTAGGCATGCAAATTGACTTTCTAACCATCTTTCCACCAGATTCATTGAAATTTGCATTATTTTTTTCATCATTTAAGATTTTATCAAGATCAGAATATTCCATGAATCTTTGGGTTGCAGCCTCCCATGAAAGGTTATATCTTTGCTCAGGAGTCAGGGGTTGAGGCTCACTTGCCAATGCTTCCTTCACTTTGGCAACAAAGTCCTCAGATGTCTTGTATGTCAAACAATTAGGAAATGACCTGAAGAACTCATTAGATGGGTGGTCTGCACATACAACAAATTTCCCCATTGCAAGTGCCTCAGCAGTTGCCGTGCAGAGTACATCACTAACACTGGGATTTATGAAGACTTTGTACCTTCAAGCAAAGGAAAAAAAAAAGTGAAAAGGGGTGAAGGAGAGAATAGACTGTTGTACACTTTCTATAGATTTATTGAAGGAATCCAAGATAGCTATCAGAATATAAGAGAATATTTGCCTGCATGGGGTTCTCTTCCAAGTAATCTATTCCAATTTGGTTAGTTTCCCTCATTTAATTTCTCTTTTCTTTTCATAAGGAACTATGGATACATATGTAGAATCTCTTCCTAACATAAAAAAGTCTATCTTTGTTCAATATGGATATCAACCAGGTTACATTTTGAAAGGAAACAATAAAAGTCTGCATCTTTGTATCTGTTCCAAATCCTAAAAACCTATTTGGTAAAATATAATCTTATACCAATAATGGCATCTTAAATGCTCATAATGTACAATGTTTAATGCTTTGTAAAAATCATTTGGATACCTTATCTCACTAGCTAAATTGAGGAGCCTGCTTGAAATTAAGCCATGATACATTCCTTATAGTGCATTTAAATAGATAATATGAATAGAAATAAAAAATGTCGGTTCCCAATAAATCCTTACCCATGAAGAGAATCATCAGCATGGTCCCTTCCCTTCAGAAAATTGAGATTCAGATCCAACTTTCTAGCCATGCTTTGGACTTCATGTGCATCCTCTCCGTTCCCAAACACATCCAACTTAAATCCATCAAGATCACTCTTGTGCTTGGACAACAAATCTATCAACTCCCTGTATCCCTTTGCCCAGACCATCTTGCCTAAGAAATATGCTCCTTTTGAGAATGCTTGCTGCCCAAGTTCTCTATCTGCAGCGATTTTCTCTCCAATTTTCAGAAACTTTGGATTTACACCATGAACATTGCAAATCACAGACTTTGGCAAATCTTGGGTGGCAGCAGAAAGGCGAAGAACCTTACAAGTCAAAAGAAAAAATTCAGTACAACCAAAATCCAACTTTAATTAACAGCTTCAAAGAAAAAGAAAAGCACTGAATATGACCATGAGAAATGAGCATCACAAACCGACTCGACAGCAAATCTACAAATTACTAGTGATTAGAAACAACATAAAAAGGTGTGACACTCACCTTGTGGCAGTATGCTCTTGTGACCCAATTATTTATGTGCTTCACGAGGAAGGCTTGAAAGGCCCCATTCTTCTCCCGCTTGATATATTCCAAGTAATTTGTGTGGACAATGCCAACAACATGGTTGAATTTATCAGTCCAGCGTTTACCATGATGATACCAGTTCAGGTGCTCAGGTTCTTCTAGGATAGCAATATCTGCGTCCT
>NW_019014588.1:224943-235741 GCF_000150535.2 Carica papaya
ATACTCCACAGACACAAGAAACAGAGGGGGAAAATAAAGAAATAAAAGCAAAACAGCAAAAGAGAAAAAAAGAAATATTATAATAGCCTCAATCCTCAAAGGATGGAAACACTAAAATCGAAAATCTCACTGGTACTTCTTAAAATTAGTTCTCTGGTTGCAATCTGCTTCATTTATTGAGAATCAGATTCTCTTTAACAAAACATTAGTTAATGCAAAGTATCGACATCTGATATTACTTCCAAACTAGCCGAAGAATATTAAAGACCACAAGAAGGAGGAAGATAGATTATTACATAGAATGTCCAGTATCTTGAGTTCCAGGAAATTCCCCATATATCAAGGTCCCAAAAAAGTCACAAAATGCACATCCCAATGTTGAATTTCCAATCACGAACATATCTTTACTAAGAAAAAGTTGCACCATCTTAAGTTTTCAAGTCTTTGAGGAGCTTGATGTTAACATCCTACATGCTACCCATTCTATCCACCTATACAACTGGCAAACGTTCAACTCCCACCACTTCCTGCCTCTTAATCAGAATTGAACATAAACCTTCCAGAATAGAAAATCCAGGACCTGTTATCTCCCAATCCATTTTTCTTGTGTTCTCTTCACTCCCTAATTTCTTAGTAAACTTTGGTTTTACTCTCTTCAACCAAACACAGTAGGTAGGAAAATGCAATTTAATTTCTTTGCTATAATTTTTCTGCTGAAAACTTTATTATCATTAACTTTCAAACAGGAGATTATTATAATTCCCGCTTTACTCTATTTTACCTTTAAAACTTAGTTCACCCCCAAAACTCCCAAACACCTTTTTGAACTCTACAACTGAAAGAAAGAAAAAGCTCTCTTGGTTCCTCTTTTTTTTGAAGGAAAAGAAGAACCTCTTTGGGTTTCTATGAATATCTAATTTGAAAATCTACCCCAGTAATCCTGGAACATGACCAGACTTGATTTACATATCAAAATAGTTCCATTATGGTTGAAACTAGCAAAACTTGTTCAACAACTTAATCTATATATTGAAAAGGTTCCTTTATGGTTAAAGATAAAAAAGTTTATTTTACTGTTTAGCTTGGTATTCCCTTTAGACTTAACCACTGTCTAAGGAATGCAAATATAGGCTTTCAGTTTTTCATAAATATAGCTCGGTATTTCACTTTTTCATAAATATGAAGAGCTTTAGTAATTTTACCCAACAATTGGTTTACTTATTCTCATTCCTTGAACTTCATCAAAACCGCAGAGCAACAAAACATATCATCAAATCTTAATAGCCAACACATAAAAGATAGAGTTGGAGGAAAAGGAATTGACGAGAAATGGGTAATAGTGTAAAATATGCTCCAGTGGAATAAATAAGCAATTTAACATTGCACCTTAAGTAGGGAAAAATATACAAAAGTGCTTACCTTTTCTTACACCAAGTTGATCTAAAAACGGTTCAGACTGTCTAACCAAACATGCCAAAAGTTCAGGTACATCCAGTGGAGGTACTTCCTAAATTAAACACAAACAAGAAAGTAGTAAGCATATTGTATCTCCTATTTATCAAATATTTAAAAACTTTGTTCTACTCACTTAGACATACATTTAGTACCAACTGGAACTGCAACTGGCATATAACAAATAAGTTAAACTTTTAAGTGCAAATAAACTCCATAGAGTGGATATTTAACCTTTGACTCTTGAGCCTCCTTATAAAATGCTTTCTGCAAAGAAAAAAAAACAAACAAATGTGAAAAAATTGATCCAATTACATAAACAAATATGTTAGGAACATAATAAAATAACTACTTCACATAGCTATTGGAAATATTTAGAGAGACATAATGCACTGAGGAAAATTTATTCATAATTTTCTTTTTTTTTTCATAGGTCTGCCATCTATGAGATTTCCTTCATCAAACAAAGTTTTCATCTGGTTAAATGCTTAACATGTAAAGGCATCTATCATTAATGAACGAAAATGTCCATTCTCTGTCCCAAATATGGAAGAACCAGCTAATACAGGTAGAAGGGCACCGAACTCAAACAATTCAAGTGTTAAGAGATTTTATCAAAATAAGAATGTAATCATTGTTTTATTTACTATTAGAAACGTTTAGCTTACATAGGAATTAGTTTTATGGAAAAAGAAATATTATTAAGATGAGAAAGAAAGAAGCATAAATGTGGAGAATAAGACATTCTCCTCGAGTTAGAAAGATTGACATTTACAATACATCATACGAAAGATTAACCACAGTCCTGGTGGGTGGCAGTAATTATCGCTCCCAGTTCCAGCGTAGGTCAGAGAGTGACAGACCCGCAAAATTGACCATGTACCTTGGGCCATAGAGTGGCTAAAAAGAGCATTAGATCTCACAAAGAGAACATCAATCCTCGAAATTCTACGATTCCTCTCCAAATATATTGTCAGCTTAGATAGCAAATATCATATACCTTGGAATATTTATTTAGTTATTCATTTATTGTTTAGTTTCCTTTTGAAGTTCTTTTTTTGCCCTACATCAGCACTTAAAGAGAACCAAATAAAAGGTTCCAAATCACATTAGCAATATTCCTCGACGTTCATGTCACCATGAAACTTAATGATTTCCATTTGTCTTCAAAAGGTATTATCCTTCCACCCTTTGTATAGAGGAGAATAGAAACAATAAAACCATTAATTGTGTAATTGGACTATGAAACTACCTCCTAAACTTGTGCAGACCACCATGATTATCAAAGAATCTTCACAACCTAATTCCACCTCCAGCACTACTTGCACCAAGTAATCTTCCAAACAAGAAAATATGGGGCTACCAAAAATAAGATAACCATAAATGATCTGAAACAACTAAACTCACTAATTAAAGCATACTAAACAAATGAGGGTTTGAAGAAGCCAAGCATTCATCAGGTACAAAAACAGGATGCTGAATATGTGGATTTGAGTAAAAGCTTTATCAGTAGTATAGAACCTTATAATTTGAGCATGTGATTTACATTAAGCTAAATAAGAATAACACATTATTTTTTTCGGTAAAAGGAGTAACACATTATGACAGATGTATCTGATATGAAATGGACCTAGATGAAAAGCTGACAATTGAAGTGTGGAAACTTTCATGAAATTTTAAAGTACGAATACAAACTTTGGGTTTAAGCTTCCATAATCTCCATCCTGCAGCATCATTATTCCTCCATCTTCTTTTTTTTTTTTTTTAATTTCACCCACAATTTTATCTCCTTTATCTTCTCTACTATATCATCATTATCTCCTCCTTTTATGACCAACTATCATACGAGACCCCATGAAGTCAAGACTCCAACAACCATCATTTCTGCAGAGTTCCAATTTCTTTTATTTCTGGTAGATCTCAGCTCCGATAGGAAACCTCCTAATACTCTTCATCTACCAATATCATAGCAAGTTTCTATTCGGACTTCAAAGTATCAGTTTCAAACTTTTATCCCTTAAAGGAAAATTTCTCAAAGACAACGAGAGGAAAAAGACATGATTAGAAATAAACATATATTGTTTCAAATCTTCCGAAAACACTAATTTCCATTTGACTTTCAGAAGGAGCAATGTAGTCTCAACTTCCATGCAATAGAAAGAGATAACAAGATCCCAGCACAAAATCAAGAAGGAATTCTACTAAATTTGTAACTGAACTTTAGCAACCGCGGAACTAAAACAAACAAAGAAATACTAAAAATTCATGCATAAAAACAACGGTAACTTACCCAACTGGACTTGATTTTCTCAACAAACTCGTTGCTCTTAAATCCGTTGATACTGAAAATCTCCGAAGAGCTCCGCTTCTCTAACTCTCTCAACCTAGTCTTCAAAGCCCTAATGGGCTCCCCCCAATCCCCAAAATGCCCTTCTACCCCTTCCCTCTCCATCCTTCCCCTCCTCCTCCTCCTCCCCTTCCTAACTCTCTCGAACTCAACAATTGCATTTCTATCCTCCTCATCCACATCCACCTCCGCCACTATTGCCTTTCTTATAGCTGACAAATCTATCCCCAGGCTCGTCCTAGCCGGCCCCCACTTCTCTAACACCTTCCTGCTAATCTCCGGCGCCGAATACACCCTCCGAAACTCCGATATCTTCGGCTGCAGCCTCTTCACGAAGTCTATCTCTCCCGAGAACGAAGGCGAGGGCGAATTTACCGAGAAAGCCGACCTCGCCGAGTTGTTGATGAAGTTCTCGATTTCCCTATCAAACGACGAGGCGAGGTTCTTGAACGAGTTAGCTCGATCCCTCATCAACTGCAGGTCGGCATCCGCCGAGTCGCGGACTTCCCGCCACCCTTTCGACAGGAAAGAAAACGCATTCGTCGACAATTGCGACGACGTCGACGGCTGTTGACTGTCGTTCACCATAATTAGGGCTTTCAAATGCTAGTTAGAGCAAAATTGTATCGTTTGCTGGAGTTTTGGTACAGATTTAAGCAGAGAAGGGAAGAGGAGAAGACAGAGAGCGCTGAGATTTGAACGGTTAATATTCGAGAGGGACTTCTGCCCGATCTATATTATTCTGGAAACGGTGTTGCCATTTGGCAGACACGTAGGACGATGACGTGGTTAATGGAGATTGCGGCTGTGTTGACGTGGTAAATAGTCACGTGACGTGATGACATGGCTAACTATGATTCGGAAATGATGCAGAATATTCGGGTCGGTGGGCTCTAAAGATGCGAAGCGCGTGGGAACCAAGTGGAGAAGGCGTTTCTTGTGGGAATTTGCATCTTAAGACAACACGTGTGGGACAACGGTGGGTCCCACTAGTTCTTCTTCGGCCATCTCTTGTCACCAGTCAATTAGTCAGTCACCACCAATCGCCATGCTTGTGATGGAAGAATATTACAATAATCATAATACTTTTTTCGTGGAAAAAATTATTATTTTTTAAAATAAAATAGTAGCAATATATTGATTAAATGCGTAAAATTGCAGCATAATATAATATTATAATAATTTATATTAACAATAATTAAAAAAATTTGATTTAATAATTATAAATTTAAGTTTTCGAATCTTTTATAGAACAAAATTAATATTATGCATATTCGAAAAATACACACTGCGACAAGGAACAACAATTCAAGAATATGACGGGAACCACCTTGTTCCTGGCAGCATATGCGGTGCCTTTTTTGAAAAGATTGTGGGGATCTTGGTCTGAGCCAATGGAGAGAGTTAGGGTAGATAAGTGAAATCACAAAGACCAATTAAACGTCGCCGTATCACCATGTATATACTGAGAATGACATATACATATATACATATGTATGTATGTACAGATGTTTTAGGTGTTTGCGTGTATGACAACGTTGGCAATCCAATTTGATTGGAGTCCAGACATTTGGAAGGTTTACTGCCTCCCAAACAAGCTAGTGGCTGCAAAAATTACGATCCCACCATTAGATTGTCTCATTTGCTCCTCCCCTCATGGTGCACCATCTGTGAATAGTGTCCAACGAGCAGTCAATTCTTAAACCAACATCTGGATTTGAAGGGTTTTTATTACAATAAAATAAAATTAAATATAATAATTAATGAAAATTTAATAGTAATTTTTGAAAATAAAATTAAAAATGATTTGTACAGTGTATTTATTATAATAAATTAAAATTAATGAAAATTCCACGTGGGCTAAAAAGTGTCACGTATGCAGCTTTTGAGTCATAGCATTGGATTTTGTGGGCCGTATTGTTGGCCACCATATGGGCCTTTTAGGCCCATTTTACTTTTTGTCAAGAACAAAATGGGCCTAATCGGGTCCACTAAGATCCCAAACTGAAATTTAAACATGAACTGCCGTGTTCGGGTCGGATCATCAGTTACGAGCGGAACAAATTGACCGGAGGTCTATTTTCTGCCACGTGTACAGCCATGTCACACCTGTCTCTATCTTGCCTTAGCAACGAAGGGTTTTAGAAGAGGGCATAGTCGTAAATTCAAGCAACCACCATACCGCTCTGTCTCTGTGTCTTTGTTGCACGCTTTTCTACGGCTTTTTCAACCGAAAGAAATTCAATTCCAGCGCAAGCAAGTTCCCGTTTCGACAGAGAATATTTCAGAGCAGGAAGAAGAGGAAGAGAGAAAAACAGAGAAGATGGGTCTGCTGTCCAACAGGTATTTTCTCTAATTATCTCTTTCATTTTCATCTTTGAAATCTCTTTGGTTTTCACTTATGTGTTTGTTTCTTTTTTCTTATGTAATCTATCTTGCATTATCTTGTTGGATTTAATATTGACGAAAGTACGTCGTCGTATGTTGACAGAATTAATAAGGAGTGCCTGAAACCAGGGGATCATATTTACTCTTGGAGGACTGCTTATATCTATGCCCATCACGGTTTTTTTTTCCCCTTTCCCCTTACCTCTTTGCTGATTTTTTTTCCCTTTCTTCTTTTGGGTTATCCTTTAAATTTGCCTTCCGTGGATTAATTTACTTTTTTAATTACAGTTGTTTAAAACTGTTCTCTTTGTATTAGTGGTCTATTGTTCTGAATAATTGGGTTGATTGAAATAGACATTTGACAGTGAATTATATGTTATTGAACAATTATTTGTGTTGCTTATGTTCTGAATGTAAAAAAAACGTGATAGTCGAGTAGTCATTTTTTTCTTTTTGTAGAATGCAAGTATATCAAAATATAAGCATTAGAAGGACACTTATGATATTTCCTGCAAAGTCAGTGAGGTAGGAAAAATATAATTTTTGGATACCATTTTAGTCACATTTGAGAATGTGAAAGAGTTAACATTGATTCTTGAGTTTTAAGAATGAATAGTCAATATTTTCATGCAATGTGAGGTACTGAGATTGGGAACATGGTCACTATGCTAGACTCAGCCGCAGGTGGAGTATGTGAAAGTTTCCATTGTTTGTTTTTTTTAGGGATTTGTAGTTATTGTTCTTCTAAGCAAGGGATTTGAGTTTCTTGTTCTAGCATGGAGCTGGAGATAAGAGTAGGAATCGCTATTGGACTTTCTTTCTGTTTTTGAGAATCGATTGCTCACAGTTTGAGTCACTATTCTAAAAACTGGCAACTTAATCAAGTAGAATTGGTTTTTTTCCATTTGGCATAAATTGAAGTTTCTGATTATAGAAATCATTTGGTCACTTATGAGTTTCTTTTCAAGTAGGTTTCCCACTTCTGCTACTCATAAAGCCATGGCAATTCAGCCACAGTCTTTGTCATGGGTTTATCATATTGATCTGATTGGCTATTCAATAATTAAAATGGCGTTGTTATCCTGTGATTATTTTGCGTTATGCAGCTAGGAATGTCACTTTATTTTAGTACTTGTGTTTTAATGTCTGGATCCTTTTCGGGTTTTGTGCCTTGACATTTTTCTTTGGGAGCATCTTGCGCTATTCCAACATATTGAACACATCTTCTGTCTCTTAATTTTAATTTTTTTTTCGTGTGTGACTGGAACTAGGCATCTATGTTGGAAATGATACAGTCATCCACTTTACTAGACGGGGAGAAGAGGTAGGAACAGGGACTGTGCTGGACTTCCTCGTGGTAAGTTCAGGACCCGCCCGATCCCAAGTGCCTTGCACAACTTGCACTCCATCAGGAGCAACCCATGGAGTTCTCTCTTCGTGCCTGAACTGCTTCCTCGCAGGTGGCATTTTGTATCGTTTTGAGTATTCTGTCACTCCTGCTATCTTCCTTGCAAAAGCACGTGGAGGAACTTGCACTCTCGCTGTCTCGGACCAAGACGATCTAGTAGTTCACAGAGCAAAATACCTGCTGGAGAACGGCTTTGGGTGCTATAATGTATTCAAGAACAACTGTGAAGACTTTGCCATCTATTGCAAAACAGGGCTGCTTGTTCTGGATCAAGGAACAATGGGACAAAGTGGACAAGCTGTTTCCATAATTGGTGGACCTCTTGCTGCTGTTTTGTCAACACCATTGCGCCTTGTTACCACCAATGTCTACGGTATGGCGGCAACAGCTATTGGTGTTTATTGTGCTAGTCGATATGCTGCTGATATCGGCATGAGAAGAGATGTGGCAAAGGTGGCGGTGGAGGATCTGACAAGGAGGCTCACAACAGGCTTGCTCCAGGTGGTTGAACCCCAACTTTTGCCAGCAACCGCCAGTGACCCTTGTTTGTAAGGAATAATTGTGTAATTTTATTGTTTTTGTGGTCAATAATTTTTGGGAATATGATTCCCAAATATAAAGTACTTACAGGACAATACCTCAAAAGCACTGCTTTATCGGGTTACGTCTTGCTCGTCCTACCAATGAAACAGGAAAAAAAATATGCCGATGTCTATGTAAAACAAGGCTGGTTTGATGATTTGTTTGTGCACTAAACATTAAGGATATCTTGTTGATATATCACGCAATTATCCACAGGACATTTGAAACAGAGAGGGTTACGCTAAATTTCATTTGTAAGAAAATTTTATGCACTAAACAAAGAACAAAAATTTTTAAAATTCAATCAGCCACATGTTTGGAACACAGCGAGCAAATGCCAAGTCAGGCATTGCTTCAAATGCCCATATGTTATTAACATCTCCCTTATTACCTAAATTTTCATATTGCAAATACGAACTTTCTAGGTTCTAGTTCAAAGCCCTCCCTGTAAATAACTGAGATCACCATATTAACATACGAACTGAAGGGTACAAGTTCCTTTTATAACTCCATTACTCAATTCAAATATCTGTTCTTTAATTTATATCCCTCTTGTTTGGCCTCTGCTAACAAAAGACAAAACTGAAATATTTGTTTTCAGTGCAAGTATCCACATGAAAGAAGTTTAAATACAAAAAGCCCTGGAAAATTGTGAAATAATGAGACTACTTTCGGCCATTTTCTCACAACTTGGATAAAAAGCGTGCCAAAACTCCTACATTGTGTAAAAACCGGCATGTTTAGTTGTTTAGAGATCTCCTACACCAGCAAAACTGCATTTATACAACCATCATTCTCTGGGTTGTTTGTCACCTGAGCGTATTTTCCTGCACCCAACACAGCAAATGAGATCCGACATACAAACCAATAGGCAATAGGATCTTTATTTATTATGCAACAGACTCCTAGTGGACTCTCTTACCCCACACAACTTTCCCAGCCGGTGTGACCAAACCCAGCTCACTGACATTAACCTGGAATCAACAGGAAGGAAACAATTAGGAGACAAATTACAGCAATTATATATATATATACACATACACAACTCAAAAACCGATTATAATGTACCTCAATGATCGTTCCTTTAGTCATAACACCAAGAGAAGTATACATTGGACCATTAGGATTTTTCTTGACTCCAATGATTTCAAGATTGAACGTGCATTTAAGTTCAGGGTGTGTAACATGAGCCTTGGTAAAACGCAAACCAGAAGGATGGATGAAACGCTCATATTTTGGAGGCTTCTTAGTAAAACCAGGTCGTACAAATGTAGCATTAGTGACCATTCTCTTCCACTGCTTGGCTGTAAAGATTAAAAACAAAAGGATATCATCAGATGCATTACCAGAAAACCTGTTCTAGCAACCTATATTAAGACCCTTCCATATTAGGTAATTGGACCACAACAATCTATATTTTTCTTCCAGAAGTACATAATATACCATTCTCGTACAAAATCTATACATGGCATTACTTATGGATTCAATTTTAATTGCCATTTCAAACATGTGCAAGCCACATGGCGACCAAAATCATACTCATAAGTCAGCATCAATCAACTTGATTTTCCATGTATCAAAATTTTTCATGGTATCAGGAAACCCATATATAACAAAATAGATAATAAGTTAAAACATGTTATTTTCAGCTTGTCAGATAACAATGTTAAAGAAAAAAGAATACTTCTTCGTTTCCCGGTCCTGATAACTTTAAACATTTCATCTTCTGCAACAGGCCTGACCTGCAGATAAGAATAAGTAAAACAAATGAAAAATAGAGTTATACTATGTTATAGTTTTGTCATGAGAAAGAGTCATGCGTGCAAGCAAGCTTATTATTTCTAGATCACTCACCATTCAAGCACAAAAAATATTTTTAAATGGGAAAAAAGAGTGAAAGTAAAGCCAGCGTGCAAGATCAAATGGGATAAAAAAAACCAATGATCAGGACAATCACACGGCTTGGAGCTATTACACTTAAAAGGAACTAATAATATCCCCAGAAAGAAACCATATTAATTTGCGGTGTACATAATCAAAATTCTCTTCAACATCATATATGCATTCAACAGATGCAAAAAAGTTCCCTCCATATCACCATTCAAGTTTTAAAAAACATATAATCCACTTTTAACAAATAAGATATGGCTCTTCTGAGACAATTTTATTTCATTGACAAAATACAATGTTTTGTTTGGTCGATAAATATTTAGATACTTGTTCTTTCTTTTGGTAAATATATTGTTTGTTCTTTTTTCTTGAAAATATTAAGTTCAAATTTTTAGCTCAAACAATAAAAGTAGTATAAAATGCATGAATATGTTAGTTATATTACCCTAATGACTAACAGAGTTTCACAGTGTGGCTTTTCTTTTTTCAAATAGAAGGACCTAGTTTCATGCAAGTTATTCCCCAATGATTTTGTCCACTAAATAGCAATATAAATTATACATGTGAAAGACCCAGTTGTCACTCCTTTCAATAACCTGATTTTTACAGTAAAAGATAGAGAAAGAGTAGTTACACCCATATCTCTTCTATATAGTGACTGCGACTGTCAACAATAAATAGACATTCACAGAATGTGATGCAAGTCTGTGCATTACTACAAAATTTGACAT
>NW_019014588.1:250894-293022 GCF_000150535.2 Carica papaya
AAAATGGAGGAGACTTGCAACATTGTTACTTTGGTGTCCATTGCATATGGCTTGTTGTTTTTTGGCATATGGGATTATCATTTTGGAGGCAACGGTTTTCATTGCAACAAGTTCTTGAAGTGGAAAAGAATGTTACCATGTGGACGTTAATTGAAAATTCCATCAGATCTACTGGATTTAGTTCTCTTGCTTAGCACGTAGTAGTTATTTTGTTCTAATATCTTGTTACACAACCATAGCGAAGAGAATCATCACATACCAAAGATATAATTTTATCAAGTAAAAATCAGAAATTTATTGTAAAATTTGGCAGTTCCAGGACTTAATTTCTGCAATCAAAGCACATGGGCTAAATTTTTACTTTCCCCTGATAGAGACTAGAAATTAATGTCAACCCTTTTTAAAAATTTTATTCTTATTAATGATGTGGAGTTCTTAAAAGTGTTTGTCAAGTGTCATCTAGATATTTTATCTTCAGTAGCTTGTGATGGAGACATGGGAATTTTGTTACCAATAAATGACTGTTAAACAATGGTATTTGCAGAAGTATGCTTTGACGTTCTATTGCATTTGAGGGTTGCTTGTTGACCCTTTTTACTTTTAAATTTGGCTTCTTACATTCCTCGATTCTATGTTCTAGGAAACTGCTGGACAGGAGACTTTACATGGCTTTGAGCCTGATGTGCCAAAAGAAAGTGCAGGTATGTGAAGCTTCTTCTGAGTTCATGGATGCACTGATGCTATTGCTTTACACATTCACCATGATGGTAGCGATTATCGTAATTCATATACTCTTTGAATGCTTTGTCATTACCATGAGTACATTGAGTATATGAGTTGTACCCCCTTGGTGCCTATGAATATACGTAGTTTTCTTTTCAAAAGAACAAATACCTGTATTGTTAACATGGGATGCAGATTGACTGTTGTCTATGTTTGTCTGCTTTGATGTTCCATACTGGAGAAATTGTCATCTGGGATATGTGTTGTTTAATTCCATGTTTGAAATGTGACAACTATATGAAGTACATATTATCTTTTTGGTGAGGCAAAAAGGAAGTTGTATCTCTCATCCACCCTGCTATAATTCGGGTCACCTATAAAGAAAAGAGCAATAGATTTTTTGAGGGCCTCTTTCCCTTTTCGCTTCAACTGGGACCATTGGTTCTAGGGTCCTTTGTGTTTTATTGAGGGTCACCCTCTTTATGATCAGGTTTTTTGATCTTTTATATCTTTTCTCTTTGAGACAGCAGTAAATTAAGACATTTTTCTCTTTCTCTCCCTAAGAGAATATGGAGTACATATGTCTTACCTCTTTTTTTATATGCATCAGTTACTTCTCTGTCACCTTACCTTATGCTGCTTGTCATTTATCCAGGGTTTTCTCACATTTCCAAGAAACTAAAGGACCTTGTTGCAGTTTTAGTCAATTGTTTCAAAGAATTTATTCCACTGGTTCATGCAATGCCTGTGATGGATGCACTATCATTTGATTGCATGTATTCCATACTTCAGAGCATAGATCTTGCTGTCAGATTTTTAGTCTATGGAAACCATAAGAACAAATTAGAAGCAAAGCTTCATCCTGAAATACCTGATGTAACTGCGTGGGATCAAACTATTTCATCTGTTTTGGTTAAGAAGTTACTGGGTGTATTTCCTCTCTATTCAGTTCATCACTTCTCTGAAAAGGTATTGCCTATGTAATATTTATTGAAGAGTTTACATGTTTTGCTCTTACAAGTATTAAAAAACATAGATTACAAAAAGTTGTATTTTGGATTGGGTACTTTTTGACAATTTTAGTCCGTTGGGAATTTTAGTTTGGATTTCAGCTTTGACATTTATGCACAACGAACAGAGTTATATTTAATACGTGCATTGGAAACTAGATGATTTGCATTATTATTGCCCAAGAGATAATACACCTGTGTGAAGGATACACCATAAAGAAAGGGACTGAATATTCTGTCCTGATAATTCCTCTCTGTGTCTCTCGCGTGCACATGCATGCGTGAACACATGTTAAACGTCTCTTCTCTGTTTGCTAAATCGGGCGATTTTAGGATTTAATCTTAGTTTTATGTCGCACTTAAGCCCTTAATATACTATGTATTTTCTCAGTAGTTTTTCAGGATCTTCTGTGAGAAAAGGGTCATAACTTAAGTATTTAATGCTTTTGCTCTACTCTGAACTTGAAGGGGCCTAACTCTTATATTTCCTTGGCAGGATGATGACAGGTATTTCATTTTGAACGTTGTGATTACACAAATATTTTTGCAATTCAGTGAATGGATCTGTCCCCCTGCTGATTTATTGGAGAAATTTCTGGAATTTATTGAAAATGCTTTTCTTGGAAAGGTTTGCTTCTTACATCACCACACTTGTAGAATTTCCAGAAATTGAATATTCCATTTTTCAATCTTGTACCTGTGTAAAAATATGTTATTTATCAGAAGTTATTTGGTAAAATATGAACCTACAATTGAATGTTTTGATTAGCTGGAGTAACCATGAAAAGGCTCTTATTTATTCAGAAACCTTAGGTAGTAAAGTTGTGAAAGTTATTTGCTATTCAAACACAGTGAATGACTAGAAGAAGAGTATAAGATATTGCCAAGCATGCCTAAGCAGTTTTTCTGTATGGACCCTTAGACTCACTCTGTAGTAGGATGCCAAAGAAAGGTTAGAGCAATCTCTTGGAGATGTCAGAGAGAGCTCTATTCCATACGGACAGCTGAAAAAAAATCTAATATCCATCATTCGTCAGACTGCTGTCTCTCCTTGTTAAATCTTAAATCTATTTTTGTATTGTTTTTCATAATTCAGAATTATTTATGGGTTAATTATGCTGCTGAATTGTTTTGTGGAATTCTGATTACCAGAACAATTTGAATATGGTTAAGGTTGAAACTGAATAGTAAGTAATGAACTAGGAGGGTGAGGAGAACAACGGAAGACTGCCACTCTATAATTGAGTTAGGTATCTGAATGTTGCAGATCTTTATAGAAAAATATTGTTTCTTGGATACAACAATCTGGTAAAATATTCTTCCCTTAATCACATTAGTTCTAACAGTCAACTAAAGCTCCACGCCACAGGATAAGTTGATGCTTCAAAACTTCATTAATTTAAAAGATACGTGGAAAGTACAATTGACAACTTTCCAAAATGTTTAATCTTATTAGAAAATCCATTTATCACCAAAATGGGAGGAATTTACTTTTAATATATTTGTATTGATTCTACAATGAGATTGTTACAGCTAGTAGTGCTTCAAATGGAGTCCTTTTTTCTTTCTTGTGACAGTTCCACTCTCTTTATCCCTCCTTTCCCTCGCTCGTTCTTTCTCTGTGCACAAGGGTGCATGTGTGTAAGAGTATCAGAATCTTTTGAATGTAAGTTAAATTGATTTTGCAGATTGGCAGTAGCACACGTTCTGGCAAAGCAGTCTGGGAGAAGAATATACTTTCACTGCTTCCTTTTATCCCAAAACTTGTATCACTGGTGGACAATGATTGGAAGTACCGCCTTATGCAGGTTTGACTTGGCTTTCAAGAATGATATGTTCCTATATATCGGTAATTGCATGGTCTTAGATTTTTTCTTTTGGTGTATGAGAAGGTTTCCCAAGAGGAAAATGAACTCTATAATGTTTATACTAACTACTTAATATTTTGTTGCAGGCATTTACTATGACTTTCAGCAATTGCAATCCAGAGTCTAGCCTTAAATTGGCTTGTGTGTCTGTGATTGAAAAAATGCTTATTCCTGTAAGCTCAGCTGTATACTCGATCTTCGTAGGAAGTAAATAATCTAATCATATGTATATCTGTTTACATCTATCATCGTGATGCCTACATATGTAGAAAGAAGATACACTTTTGGCTCTTTGCATATGAATAAACTGAACCTCTCTATACTCTCAGAAAAGGGGGAAAAAAGGTAAAGGTATCATCTCAAATTCTAAAACTGTTCTTTCTTTGTACAACTTGTAGGAGGAAAACATGCTGCACCTAGATGCAAGTGACCCGGAAGTATTAGACTATCAGATTACTTGGATAAGGGGACTGCCACCCCTGCTTATTCTTCTAGGTGATAAGCATCCATCTTCATCGCTGGTAAGTTGTCATTACCTTGTTGGTGTTATAATCAGGAAAATGGTTATTCAATCTAATTAAATCAATGAAGGTGAATCTATTAACTTTAGGTTCCTCTTTACATTGGTGTTTATTTAAAAAAGGTTCCTGTTTACATCGGGTTATGACCTTTCCTAATCACATACAAGACCTTTTCACTTGAAATTGCATTTATTTCTTCAGGTTGTCTTGCACCTTTTACTCCACATTGGGCAATACGGTTTATTGTCTGCTTCCCCTGCTCTTGAAAGTGAGATACAATTTACT
Source organism: Carica papaya (assembly GCF_000150535.2). The sequence continues at coordinate 255,302 of NW_019014588.1, forward strand.
CTCGGGGACTTCTATAGCACATTTCAGGAGGAAGGTATTAAACAATTAGTTGGCGAGTGATTTTTGCTTGAACGCCTATCTGAGCACTCGGCCACAGCGTTTAATCATTTTTTTAAAATGTTGTAGGGACTGCATGTTATGGACCTTTCGTCAGGCTTTCCAGGGATGCTCAGGAATTATCTCTTTGTTGCCTTTATTATTTCTCCAACATTGATTCTTTTCTCCTGAAGTCAATTGCTTCTTGTTGCCTTTGTAAGTATAGTGTCTTGGTTATTGGAATAGGTTTTAAGTTTTGGATTTTAAATGCCATAACCAGGAATCCTCATCACGTTATTTCCAAGCACTATCCTTTATCTCTCTCCACCCCCCCCTCTCTTCTTCTCTTTGTGATGTGTATTTTATGTTGTAACTATACACTTTTGCAGTAAGGTATCATAGGAAACGATGACTAAACTAGTGAAGTGTTTTTATTTTTAACTCCAGTTATTCTTTTATTTGTTAGTTTGCGAGGTCACTATATATGGATCTATTTAATCTTTAAATCTGATTTTTCTGTAAGTTGCAGGTCCTGAACTGGAGCCCTTAGTATTATTTCGGATAATGGAGGTTCTGCACTCTGCCTATAAAGGTGGACGTATCCAGATTGCTGATCATATCAGCTTCTTAATAACCTTGGTCTCTTGTTTTAAAGTTTCCGCAGGTATCTTTTAACTAAGTTCATGTTGGTTAATGTGACTTGAGATTATAGAAGTTATACTGTTTCTGTTTTCTCCCCAAGGATCGTATTAATCTAAGTTATTGTTTGCAATATTATATGCTGATCAGAAAGAGGAACTAATGTTAACTTTAAGAATATCTAATTTGTTTTTAGAAGAAAAATTATAATATATATTCAAAGAGCAACCTGTAGGTGCAACCCGTATGTAAAAGTATTTTAACTCTACCATAATATCAGTAAGGTCCGGAAGCTCCTCGCAACAATAAAATGGTTGGCCTCTGATAAAAAAACTCAAGGTCTAGATCCAAGTGTCTTTAAATCTATTAGAATTAGATATGTACTCTCAAAAGTTCTATTGTTCCTCTCCTTCCAGATTGCCCAAATAGTAACTAGAGGAATAAGCCTAACAGACTGCTTATTACTCTGAATGCCTCTCCACAGCCAAAGTTCCTCTATCCTGTGCCTGCCTCAATCCCAGTAAACTGTAAGCCAAAGATCAGAGTCAATGCGCTTACAGGGCGTTGAGGAGGATATAATTTGAACGTTACCATAATTTAGTTTTAGAAACATATCACCTTTGGAAGTATCTGAAGAGTGAAGAAGCTAATTCTTATGCACGCTAGAAGTAATTTGGGCATGATTATTCATGTTAAGTTTCAACTAGGTGTTGCTTATTCTTCATTTTGTCTTTGAACCCTTCAAAGTTTTGCACTCTCAAGTGTCTTCATGGCTTTCAAGTATAGAGGTGCTTAGGCCTAAAAACATCCTTGAGTAGTACTTGGGTCATATCATTGGCACTGCCATGAAGCATTATTTAAACTCTATCTATTGTCTTATTTCCATAGAACTTGCTAGTTATGAACTGGTTAATTATTTTTTTTAAGAGTAAGTGATTGATAGAGTCTTAATAGTCATCGATGATTATTTAAAATAATTTTTGGATATATACAGGAAAAATATATTCTGAGTCAGAGACTGAGACCAAAATATCAAATCATGAAGAGTTTAAGGAACTTGTTGGTTTTGTCTGCTCGTATCTGTCACAGATGGGTGATAGTTCTCTTGTGTTTCATATGCTAAAGAGAGTAATACTTGACCAAATTGTAAGTTGGTGAAACTATTAGGACTCAAGCTCCATTTTTTTTTCTTGTTTGTGGAAGGCATTTGAGTAGCCCCTGTTGTTAAATAACTTATTTTCATTTGTTTAAGGAGTGCCAGTTAATCCAGTTGATTGGTCCTTGACTAGTAGGAAATTCTTCTGTAAATATATGAAAAAGCTGTTATTGCAGATGTTGAAGCTACCTTTGGACAATACATGTGCTTTGCTGAGAACGCTTACGATATTGGACTCCAAACCAACGAGGCTTTCTGAACAGGATATTTTAGCCCTAAGCAATATCCTCTTAGGATATCTAATTGATGTTGTCCTTGTAAGTACATAGTGCTCTTTTCTTTATGGTGTCTGTCCAGCACTTATCATTTGAAAGATCTTTTATTAAGTTTTTTTCCATTTTATTGCTTCTTATTGTATCATATTTTACTAATGAAATTATACCTACTGGCTGTAAAGCAGTTGGAGTTGTAGCCACCATTGCCATAAAAAATGGACTTCGGCATCAACATCTTGACCAATTCTGCATTTTGATGCATTATTCTGGATCTTTGTGCATGATCCTTGCACCATTGTCTATATTTTCTTTTATCAATACAGATCTTTTCTTGATCTAATAACATTGTTCACAACATGAGCAGTTTGGCTGTAAACTAAAAGAATATCCTCTTCTATCTGAAAGACTATAACTTTGTTGTTGTGCAGTCTGTTCCAGAAGATGATGATGCAACTTCAACATCTAGTCATATGGACAGATGGTGTTATTACCTCATACCTTGCTTTTTTCTGTTTGATCGAAGTCACAACCCTTTTGAATCTCATTTTGAGCATGATGGGGTCCGAAATGGTTGAAAGAATTTCATCGCTTCTGTCTTGTAACCAAACTCAGTATTCTGGAGACTGTTTAAATAAGATACATGCAATGTCTCCATCATCCTATTGATGCATAGGATGCTAAATCAAAAATCTTATGCTCTTTCAAGACAGAGATTGACCATATTTTACAGGCTTTGCTCTCTTTGCAGGTATGATTCTGCCCCTCAAACGTAGTTGTAGGGACCGAATGTTGATAAAAAATTTTCTACAACTGAAACTTGCATAACCTAAAGCTCTATTTATTACATGAAAATATATTTTAGTTTTTATTTACTAAACTTATATATGTTTATACCTAAAAACATGATAGTTAACGATGATGATAATATTTAAGAACTGATTGTGAAAATAGCATAACTTAAAGCTCTATTTATTACATGAAAATATATTTTAGTTTTTATTTACTAAATTTATATATGTTTATACCTAAAAACATGATAGTTAACCATGATGATAATATTTAAGAATTGATTGTGAAAATAGCATAACTTAAAGCTCTATTTATTACATGAAAATATATTTTAGTTTTTATTTACTAAATTTATATATGTTTATACCTAAAAACATGATAGTTAACGATGATGATAATATTTAAGAACCGATTGTGAAAATAGTTATGGTGTTTGAAAAGAATAAAAGTTGTTTTACTATTTTCTAGAAAAACTATTTTTGTATACTTTGGTTACTTCACAAAAATAAACTATAGTACTTGTTTCCATAGACATATGTTTGAGCACATGGATTTAGGAAATAAAACTAATGTTTTTCATGTGGCAAAGAGAGTCATATTACTCATGCAATAGTTTTCTTGGCTTCTGATCCATTTTTTAACTGTTCATTGGCTTCGTATACACAGCAGCAAATTCTTAAGGGAACTTGGACTGGAAATGTACTTAGTGATGCTAATGCCACCTGGACATTTTCACTTCTGCATTTAGCTCTCTTGGGCAGATATATTATCCAATAGAGCAATTGAAATCTAGGAAGTAGTTTTGGAGCAACATTTATTTCATGCATGATTTCATACTCTACAAACTAACCTTTGTATTAGGTGTAATCCTTGCATAAGGTAGCCCTGATTTGATCTATAAGGTGTTTGGACTAGTGAATCATTCTAAAACTTGGAATTTGTGGTTCTTCTCTTGAAGAGATAATAACAAAATTATTTTGCAGAATAAGGAATAGTTGTTACTGATATTCTAGCTTTGGTTTGCATGATGTTGGATCTCATTTCATATTCTATGCAGTCGTCAAAAATTATCTGCGTAAGTATTGAAGAAAGACACAAACTGCAATGTGCTTCTGACAGACTGAAGATTGTAGCAAGTACTTTATTCAGTGAGGACGCAAACAACCGATAAGATCTTCATATCGGAAGATAGTTATTGCTGTAAGTTGTACCCTTAACTGAAGCATCTCAAATTTGAAACATGGCTTTGATTTTTTATTCCCGCCTGCTGTTGGAGCACTTCTACTGGATGCTCTAAGGTTAAGCTTGGGTCAAATTTTAATTCTATATAATGGGAATAAGAACAGGATACAAATAGAAGATTTATTTTAAATGAAAGAAATATTTGTGTTCTCAGTCATGTTATATTCAATTCAAATTAAGTATTTTTTATATTCTTCACTTGACTAGTGGGGATACAGATCCGTAATTGTGTAGTTTAAGACATGAATTTAGTTAGTTCGATTATGTATAGAATATGGAAGGTATGACTAAATTCTAACATATTAAGTAATTAAAATTTTGGAATGACACTTAAATTATATACTACTTAGTCCCCTTTTTCTGGTTTGTTTGTTACTTTTGTTGAGGCACACTGTATATCTTATGATCTTTCATGTCCTGCTAGGGTTACCGTGTAAGTGATCTCTGGGGAAGCACGAGACCAAAAACACACTTCACTTTGTAGCAGACAGCACTACCACAGTTCGCTTCATCTAGATTCAGGAGCTAATGATAATTGATTATTTACTTATCATTTACTCCTGGTAGCAACATTGTTGAGGATCCTGGAACATGGAAGACAGCACCAAACAACTCTCAAGGACAGTAGATTTGTTGTGAGCTCCTCTGAACGACACTGCAGTATTATAGCACATTCACCCGAGGGTGACCTCAGAGGGTATGCTCCGTGTGTTATCATTTAATTATTATCAATTTAGCTCGAACGATTAGGTAGCACAGTTTCTGCGGCAGGTTTTTAGTCGTCATCTAACTGCTTGGTTTTGAGTCATGCAGCAGATGATCCTCTGCTCTCTCTTTCGTAATTTTTCCCCTCGGCCCCCTTGGTGGGAGGGAGGAGAGTGGTGGGGGTGATGAAACAGTGTTCTGTATAGGTTGAGAGGAATCTTATTGTAGTATAGAGAAACTTTTTAGTGTAACTGTGACAATTGATTATCAAATATCCGATAGCACGAACAAGTCTAATAAGTTTTAAGCAATTAATTTATTATCTTCATCATCGTCATCATTAAAATGACTTTTAAATAACTAAACTTTTATCATATTTGATTCTTAAAAGAAATCATTATGTTTTATTAAAAAAAAAAAAAACTTAAAATAGAATTATCTGCCTAAATATTTAATTTAGTTATTAAAATTAACAGTTCTTTTGTAAATAAAGTTATGATTTTTATCAAACTATTAGCAAAAGTTAACATTAAATTAAATTACTAATTTTGCAAAACAATTTCTTTTCAACATAGGTGCTAGTGTTGATAATCAAGTAAAAATCTTAATTTCTTAAAAACTTAATTAAGCCTTTTAAGTAATTTAGCTGAGAAAATTTTCAAAAATTATTGCGAATGTCAAATCTTGTATGTAGAAATTCTCAGTGTATAAAAATCAAGATGCTCCACACGAATTTTTGGCTTCCAATTTCCATTAAATTGAGCTGTGAAATTAACTCTAAGAATAGAGAATCAAGAAATTCTCAAACTTGGGTTTCCAACAGCAACAATGGCAGATTTGGAGCAGGAGATTAACATTCTCAATCCCCATCTCTTTTGAGAGAGAGAATTTCAACCTGTCACGTTTTTCCTCATCAGTTAAATTATTTGTTATCAAATTCATGATTTAGTTAGATTTTAAGTTAATTTTCAACCTGATGTATAATAAGCTAAAATCATGATCTTTTCTTTTTTGACATGAAAGAGATAATAGGCCATTGATAAGACTCTTTTTTAACATGTGAATTGAAATGATTTAGTTTGTATAACAAGAGTATGAAGGGAAGCATGGTGATTCCAACAAATTTCACCTTCAAATTAAGTTTTAAAAAAAGAAATACCCTTCGAAATTACAACAGTAATTTATTTTCATACTTATATTTCTGTGTTACTTCAAAAGATACACAGCATAAAATTTCCCTTTTAGAAATTTAACTCAATTGCATATGATAGGAAACTTCCCCCATTCATTCATTCCCTCACCTCAATCATCTACAAAAAGAAATGGGATCTCATGTGTTCTTTTCTAAGAAAAAAAATGTATACTGACAACTATGCCCGGAAGTTACTCTTCTTTCGAAATTCCTTGCACCTTGCCATTTTTCGATTCATTTCCAACAGAAGATCCAACAGAAGACTTACCGTCATCCATATCCCGTAGAAAATAGGGACCAAATACTTTCAGAACCTGTTGGTATACAGGTTTCTTGAAATCCACAGCCTGTTTGAAGAAAATATCGCGAAGATTAACAGGAATTTTAACAAGTGTAGTATCAAACAGAGCTAAAAAGATTAGCAACAAAGTCGACTCACAAGATCAAGCACTTGTTCTGGTAACATCCATGACCACTCCTTAAACTCTGGCTTTTCAGACCCATCGCCCAACAGGTTGATCTCTTCCTCCTCTCCGGTGAACTTAAATAGGAACCTGCCTTTCCACAAGCATCAAGTAATACATGAGTGTATTGACATTGTGTGTAATTCAAATAAAAATTATATGAACTAAGAATGAATGCATAAACGAAATAAAATACTTTAATAAAAATAGTAATTTTTTATGCTTTTCTTGATATGTAAGGAAACAAATTTATTATTATTGAGCTGAAATATGAGTAGAGTTAATTCAATTGAGCATGAAATTATGTTCATTGCAACTAATTCTACACTTCAGATAATTAAATCTTGGTTTAAAATTAAAAACAGACTTAAACAAACATAACGTGAAGGTAAAATAGATGCATTAAACTTGTCACATGACTCATCACAGAAACCTAAGAACACTAAATGAAAATCTGAGTATAAAAGAATCCTCCAGGTTAATTACAGAGTCCCAGATGTATTATGCTTAAATAAAAGTAACTTCCATTAGCACCCCATTGGGACTGCTGCTAAAACTACAAATTCACAGAGAAAGTATTCTTCAACTCCAAGCATTTTTCTTTTGTTTACTAATGAAAGAGATTAAGGCTCAAAGACAACTGCACAAGCAATGAACTTTTATCACCCAAAGATTATAATAGAAATTATCAATAATATTGCCAGATAGTTACTTATAGGTAAGCAGCCGGAGGAAGGCATTATTAGCAACTAAACTTAAAATCAGGTATGATAAACAACACATTGCAGTTAATGAAAGTAGCTCCACCAAATTTCAATACAATATGTCTGACAATATAGGGCTGAGACGGCTTACCACTTCTGTGCTTGGCCTTTGTAGTTTGTCCCCCACCGACGATTAAGCCTATCTTTGATTTTAAGGGGGAAATCGTAAGTCAGCCAGTAGGGTGCCTATAGTTCCAAATTTCCATAATAAATACAGTGGAATACATAAGACAGGCTGCAATAAATTCATTTTCAAACAACACAAAAATAAGCATGCCTCTGCAAGAAATTCTGCTGAAGTAACTCCAGTTTCTTCTCTCAATTCTCTCATTGCTGCATTTCTAAGATCTTCACCCTCATCCGCACCACCCTGTAAAAGACAATCGAAAATCAGAGTTATTTTAGGAAATATGTAAAAGCAGAGCTCACAAAAGAGAGCCAATACTCAACGAAACAACCCTCAGCCTTCTGATTTCTCTTTTCCATTCTCGGAGACTCAAATCATGAGCACAAAGATGAAATATTTCACTGACCCTATTAGATTTTGACTCAAAAGCATATATGATCAACTAATACCCTCCACTCAAAAGGGTCAATAAACGAGCAACTGCATACAACTGCAGACAGAGTCAAGCTATTAGACATAGATAGGATCTAACTAAAATACCATGTTGGATTCCTAATCTAAAATGGTGATAAATAAAGTTATGAAACGAATACATAAACCATTATATATATCCACACTCAGTCAACCTTACATAAACTTCCATAACGTACTCCATGCCAACAAATTACGGTTGAAGTACCCAATCAATTAGTCTTCTGAATTTAAATTAATGAAGATTTTATAACTTGTTCCTGCTTTGGAGGTTTACCAATCACAACAAGAAAAAAATGCTGTAGGGTTTGGAAGTTCTCCCCATAAAGGCTTCAAAAACACTCTCCCCACCACAACCAAAAATACTTCATCATCTTAAGACAAATCAACAGAAAACCTGTCTTTATAACCCGACCATTCGTGTAATACTATTACTTTTTTGGATCTGTTTCGTTTCCCTTTTATTTATTTAAGCGGGAGAAACTGAAGCTCCAGAAATTGGACGCAAAATAGAATAATCCAAACCCAAACAAATTCATCACCATCAGTTATCCCACACGATAAATTCAATTCATACATTAATAAAACAAGGTTGAAAAACAAAAAACCAGATACTAGACAACGAGAACAGAGAAACCCTATCTACCTGAGGCATTTGCCAAGTGTCTGGAATATTTATCCTGGACGCTGTAAAAATCTACAAAACAAAACGCATTTTCAAAAATCGTAGAACCCATATATAGAAAATCCATTACAGAAATATATACGTGAAGAATTTAAGAAATAAAATTATACCTTTTTAGATGGATTGACGAGACAAATTCCAACATTCTTTCTATAACCTGCCGGAGGAGACTCCATGGATACGGCCAGCGAAGATAAACCAAGAGACACTCTCAAGGGTTTCGAGGATGAGATTTCAAGTGGCAGGCGCGCAAATTTAACAGATTTGAAGGGGTAATTTTGACAGTTGACCGCATAAAGTTGGGGATTCATGTACGCTCCAATGGACATTCTACGCGTCGTTTTAGCCTCTGAGGCTTTACTTGAGCCCCAAGTTTTAATGCACTCGTGGCTACATAAAACGTCTCGAAGATACCACCCGACTTCTCTGCACTATCCGTTTTAAGTACCAAATATTAACTTCTATTCCTAAAATACCCCCACCGCCATACTAAATTTACCAAATATTTACCCTTAAACCCCTCCTCGCGCCATCTCTATATAAAAAAAAACCCTTCCTTTCTTTTTCTCTGTTCATAAACTCTCTCTTCATGTTCGCTTCTCTTCTCATTGACCCCTCCTCAAGAGTAAATTAATCCTCGCCAGAATCTGATTTCACCATGGTGGAGATCGCCTCCGGGGTTTCTTTCCCGGTGGTTTTTTTCGACGGGGAGCGTGAGACGAACATCGGAAACGCTGTCGTTTACCCAGATATGGATTTCAAGTCGTTCCAATCGGTTCTCAGTCAGAAGATCGGTATCTCTCCTCATCAGTTCTCCGTCTACCTCGCCGACCAGAGAAGTTCCAGGTCGCCTCGCAAGAAAATCCCCATCACGGGTAAGTCCAATTTTTCTGCAATCTCTCGTGAAAAAACGTGCATCTTCCTCGTCGTGTTAAAGCGTTCCAGACGCGAGAGGAGGCGCAATAATCCGTCGGCGATTGTTCAGCAGAACAAAATAGAGCCTCCTGCAAACGTGATGATTCTAAAGAGGAACCATGTGGAAGACGGTTTGTTCCATGGGCATCACATGTCGGGTTTCGGGTCTCCTATGGAGGATTATGAGAGGAGGCTGAGGAACCTGCAGATAGAGAAGGAGATTTACATTGCAAACATGGGTCTGGGTAATCTGAGCTTGGTTGGCAGAGAAGATGGAGATTATATCGGCGAGAGGAACCTGAAGAGTGATCTGGTTTGTGAAGAGTGCATGAGAGGAGATCCAGGATTCCATTGGTGCGTATACGATACCGTGACTTTCGGGTTCCGATCATCTCCGGCCGGTCCAATTGCCCGACCCGGTAAGAGACCCGATTAAACCTTATGATCTGTTAGTTTCCCTTTCAATCAAACTGCTGATTTCTGTGAATTGAAGAGAAGGTATCCGGTGTGGGGTTGTACACCATTAGAACAGATGGTATATAGTCTTCTTCGTTACTACATGACAATTAGGGTACAGCAGAGTCCAGGCGTTTATGCTTTACACGAGCTTCGTAATTTTTGCAGAAGAATTACCTCTTCTGGTAAAAATGGAGATGGGTTTTCTGAGATTGAGATTTTTGGGGCTTGTATGGCACCAAATTCCCAATCCTCTTTTTTTTTTTTTCAGGTTTTACAGGCTTCTAATTGAAGAAACAAAACAGGAGAAGATACATATTGAGAGATTGAAATAAATTGATGCATGGAATATAATTAGGAAGTTCGATTTGGGATTTTTCTTGGATGGCAAACAGTAGTTTGGCATCAGATTAATGTGGTGAATTTAAGCATCATTTACTATTTTTCTTGTGGGTTTTTTGGTGTTTTGATTTTTCAACACTTGAAGAATTTGTAAGAAGCTTCTTCCATGGAGAGAAGGAACCTCTGTTAAACTAGCTCCACTTGAAAAGTGTAGAGAATTTATCGTAGTGAACTCTTTTATCTTTCTCTTCTTCCTGCTTTTCAATTTTTTATTTTTTTTAACATGAAATATTATTGATTGAGTTGGTACCTTAGTTTTTCCTTATATTAAATATTTAATTTAATTTGCAAATTAATCCTTTGATTATATATAAATTACGATATATACATGAGATTATTATTATTATTTTTTGTTATAATTAATTAATTTAGATTTAGATTTAGATTATTATTAACGATGTGTCCAGATGTTAATGGACATTATCTTATGAGATAAAAATTATTTTAGTCAATATAAAATATAATTAAATTGTAAGATTATATTTAATTCCGTAACCCATTTGTGAACTTGCTTTTGATTACATAAAATAATTAGTTATTTATTTATTTATTTATTTAAACTATTAAATAAATAAATATTCTGTGGCTTGTTACGAAGTTACAGAATTTAAGCTGTAAAATAAAATTGATTTTATCTAAATATGTACTTTTAAAACTGAATTTCCACAATTTATGAAATTAATAAAAAAAAAACAAAACAATTAGGTGTCATAATTACGTAATCTACACGTGTCATATTACGTAATCTACACGTGTCATCATCTTCGACCACAGAAAACCGAACTCTGTTTGGGAGTTAGGGTGGGGGGCGGGTGGGAAGGGAATGGAGGGGGAGAAAAAGGAAAATATTTTCTCTTTTTAGCATAAAATATATAAAGAGAAAATTTTGTTGAGGAGAAATTAGCGGAATTATAACAAAAAAAAAATTGTCATTTAAAACAAAAAATATCTGAAATGTTAGAAAATACGAGTCTAAATATTTAAAAAATATTTAGAGATTTATATAATTGTGTTTGAAATATCCATAAATATATATATACGAGTATTTGAAATGTTCAAAAAAACAAATAATAAAGTTGAAATGTCTATAAATATATTTTTGTTATTTAAAAACTTATGGTTATTGTCCCGTCCGAGGAGTCAAAAACATTTATAAACATATGTTTAGCTATTCAAAATATTTATAAATAATACAAATATTTGAAATATTTATAAAATATATCACAATATGCTAAATGAATAAATAATAGTAGAACAGTTGTAATATATATATACGCTCATTATACACAATATGCATGCATTATCTATGTATAGTATGTATAAGCAATGACTAAAATAATGATATAGTTTATGTATTGTTATCTTTATCTTATTTTTTAATTAGGTAGTTTCTATGTGTTATATATAATATCGTAAGTAAAATAGTGGAAGATATGAATTTTATGAACATGTCTAAAAGCTTAAATGGAATACTAATAGACATTAATTTTAATTTGATGGCACGTGCAAGTATTTGATTTTGAACAAAATGACAATAACTATAATTTATACGGTCCAAATAAGTTGCTCAATATGCGTAAGTAAAAGCACAAAGCTTCAAGAAATTTGTAGACGAAAAAAAATATACTTTAGCCGATACTTGATTTTAAATATTTGAGTAGACGATGAATAACATAAAAATCAAGTGCGTTGGCCTAAGAAAACATATTGACTCAGCTTGTGAAAAGCATAAGCAATATTCAACTGGGAGAAGACAAAACATTACAGTTACTAATAAGTTTATTATATTAGAAAATATTATAAAACAATTCTCTATCAATATTATTCAATTGAATTTTATAATCGATAAGAGTATAAACGAGTTTTGGTGCAAACAAAAAATATATATATATATTCTCAAGAAGTTACAACATATAATGGATTGTTCAAAATCTAATTGCAATCACTAAACATTTTGATAATAGTATCGTTAACATTTTTGTATTTCAAGATTTTGAACAAAATCACCAATATCACCTTAAAATTAAAGTTGCATAATCTGTGTTTGTAACTGAACGAATATCCATATATTTTATAACTTATTTCAATTATGTGTCTACGAATTTTACAATTAGTACAAAAAAATCAGTTCATTATAAATTTTTTCCACGAATGTCGTTTCAATAACTAAAAACAACTCTATTAGCTTTAAATTTATAGTTTGCAAATACTTTTATTGAATCACGTGAAAAAATATCATATTAATTGGTAGAATCGTATAATTTATCGATTGGTCCATTGATAAACTCTAAGTTATTCTTCACCAACAATGCTATCATAATTTTTTGCAATAAGTAGCTTCGAAACCAACACATACATATTACATGTATGTATATAAATATTAAATTTATTTAGATGAACTTTTTTTAATTGACAACTTATATTTCGTCTATTTAACCTAAATTCAAAGAATGCCATATTTTATCTCTAGATTTCTCTTCCCTCCGGATTGTGAACTTCTAAACAAGTTAGATGGAATTTTGTTTTATTTTATTTTCCTCCCTTTCTCTTAATCCAAACATACCCTAAGAGATTTATGCATATCACTTCTGAAAATTTATTCTATTGATAATCTTTCCTAAAAGCGAAAATACCAAAATTGTGGCTTAGACCCTGTTTGGTTCGCCATTAATTTTATTCCATTTTTGTGTGCACTTCCTTTGAAATTCAATTTTTTTTTTTCTTTGGATTTGTATTTAATTTTTTAAAATTGGAAAATTCGGTCCCATATATGGCTTGAAATTCAACATGGCGAATAGAAATCCCAACTTGGAAATGAGTGGGGACGTGGGGATTAAAAAGAAAAATCACTTCCCCATAATTACTGTGACTTCATCATAATCTGCAAGCCAAACAGAACTTTTAATTACAACCTTTAAGTTTTGGTATTATTTTTGAAGATTATGATATATAATACTAAATCACTGCAATAATATGCTTCCAACAAATCAATAATTGGTTTGTGATTAATTCATAATTTTATACTTATTTTAACTACGAAATTACAAAAAATTCTTTAACTTTTTATTATCTACCAAGTTGATAATTTTATACTTATTCAAAATTTTGCTTGAATACGTTTTTATTATTAAAAATATATATAATGTTATCAAAAAGATGTTCGTATGACAAATGATATATTTATCTGTGTATCTTATTTTAAAGATATTGTTAGGTAGATACCACACCGATAATTATTTTATGTATTTTTTTATTATTATTTTTTTATTTTTATCTCTATATAATAACAAATTATTTATAAATTTATATAGATTCGATAACAATATAAAAAATAATAATAAAATTTATAATTTCACTATTATTTTAATGTTCTTAAGTTTTCAGCATTATCATCGCATTTACCGGAACCTGAAAACGTGATAGTGCGAAAGAACATATCAATAATGACAAAACGAGTCACGTGATTGTTATTTTGACAATATTTTTAAAATTTGATACCCACGTGAATTAATTTAACGGAATTAAACGGACCATTAATAACGAGGGTCTATATAGATAAAATTTGAAAATATATATCATATTTAAATTGGAAAAAAAATGATCTAAGTTGGTTTTATTTTATTTTTTTGAAGTATAAGAATTTTTTAGTTTTTGAAGTGTAAAATTACAAAAATTTGGAAATATTGCTTTTAGTTGTTATTGAAAATTATTTTTATTTAATTATTTATATAAAATATAATTTTATTTTATTTTTAAATAAATACACGCATAAATATATATTTTAAAAAATAAAAAAAAAACCAAAAATTTCAAACACGAGAACCAAACAAGGCCTCTACAGGTGTTCATTCTCTTTATCTAGTTTCTCTCTCCTTTTTAAAGAGGGAACCTGTAACGTCGTTTTGAAAGCAGAGCCTCCCTCTTCTTCTCTCGCTCTCTTTTCCCTTTCCAAAACCCAAAACATCCCGCTTCCGCCTCTTGAAATCCTCACCCATCTCTCTCTCCTAGCTTTCTTCTTCACAGAAAACTCGAGTGCTTACACTTCATTATACAGAGAAGATAACCCACAGGATATTTTGCTCATTCTTGTCTCTGGTAATCGGCTTGGATCCTCTGTTTCTCTAACACCATGGCTCAGAATCAGCTTCCCCCAAATCTGGACGACGGTGAACTCTGGCTTCCCTCAGATATGTTTCTTAGTGAAATTCCATCCAAGTTAAACACAAACGTCCATGGCCGCCACCATAGTTTATCCTGCATGGACATCGACATGGACAACCTCTCCCAACATTTCCATCTCCTCTCTTTGCTCCAGCACGCCCCACCTAAAACAACCACTCGGCCCTTAATGTCGCCAACTTTTGAGGTTCTCTCTCTTTCACTCCCCTCTTGTAGTATGTATTTGCATAAACGGGCATATGTATTTGTATGTATACATGTATACGCGCAGACAGAGTGATTTTGTTCGATGGGAATACTCTGCTGTGCTCGGAAGAAGTAAAGGACCTTGCATGGCCATCTAACTGGATTTTATTTTGGTGAATCACAGCGGTTTCAGCGGCCTTCTGCGTCGAGGAATCATATAGCGGGAGCTCCTGGTTTTTTTGGGTTAAACGGCGCCGGTTTTGGAGTTCGTGAAAGAGTTCCACACGGCGGGCACGGAGCCGAACCATTTTCCAATCGGGTTAAACCGGTTTACGAATTTCACCTTACAAAACCGACCCAAATTCAGGTAAAACATTGGGAAAAGCTAGAAACCCGGTTTTTCTAAAGCGGAAAATCAAATGTTGTTGTTCTTCTTTATGGGTTGCTTTTACTGGCTCGACTTGTCTCATCAGTGCTTTATTTTTCCTTTTCAATTTTTAGCTTTTGCAGCTTTAATGAGTTTTCTGCAGGTGTAATCATGATGGGTTGTCATTTGTATAGGTTGAGAGCTATCTGCAACTGCAAGCAAGAGCTAGGGTTCTTCACAGGCAGGAAAACCGCTTATCCAACAGGGTTTTTCCCGTAAGTGGTATTGGGGTCCGTGGTTTTGCGAAGGAATCTGGTGGAACTGGTGTTTTTCATCCTCGCATTCTTAACACCAGAGCCACTAACCCTAGCTCCAACACCAACACCAACACCAACACCAACACCAGTTCTAGAATGGTCCATGGTGAGTCATTAAACTAGTCCCCTTGTTAGTCTTTCATAATTTCCATTTTAAAAGGGTTTTTTTCTTTCCTAATCAGCATTTAACTCATTTGTTTTGCGCTAAGTTTTTATATGCATTTTGGGTAATTTTGTGTTGGTTTGCTGCAAAAGCAAGGTGGTCTACTAAGGCCTTGTTTGTTTTTGGTATTTTCTTTGCCTTTTAACTGTTTTTGGAATGCATATACTTTGATATTTAGGCTTTCGGTTTTGTTTGCTTCCTGGTTTGAGTATTTGGAAATATTTAAGACAAGGAAGGAGAAGATATATGTATACATGTATATAATTGAAAAATCTTGGATGATATAATTGGATGTTATATATGCCTGTGTTTGCTTACAACTTATCTTGTTTACTTCTGGAAGTTTTTAATTGCATGTATTAATAATTATCAACTTTACTAGTGGACTTTTCCTTAGATGACAAATAAAGGGTATTTATCATTTAGTCCCACAACTACAATAAAAATTATTTGTTGCTTGGTAAGAGTTTGCAGATCCACAAATGTGATTGTCACATTTAAACTTTGTTTTTATAATTTTTTCTGACAAATATTTAAAATGAACAAATCATGGATCAAATAGTATTATCGTAGTAATTATTCATCTTATGAGCATCTAATAATTACTAATCTATGCATATATGTAAACTTGGGTTCATTTTTTATAAAGATTTTAGGTGGTGTATTGCTAGGACAAGAGGAAGTCCAAAAAAAATATATTTGGCAACCATTTTCAATAATTGAAGTATAGGGTTAATTTCAAGTAAAAACTCCCATCTTCTTTATTTCTTCTGATTGCTTTACTTTCCTTTTATGGTGGGCTTTTGTTATACTTCTAACTTATGGTCTGAAAATTCTTCTTCTTCCTATACAAGAAACCTTCTGAAGAGGAAAAGGGTATTCCAAGAGTACATACCCAGTTCGCTTAGTAATTTTTCTGTTGTACTTGCAGAATGGTCTTCTTCTGTGGCTGTAAGAGGCACTTGATACTTGAGAAAGAAAATATATTGGCATATATTATGGATCTATAATAGAGTTGGAAAATAATTTCATGTAATTAAACATGGGTTAGAAATTTAAATTGATTTTTATTTGTATTTATAAGCTTCCATGTCCTGACTGGTTCATGCTTTTGTTGAGGAATTTGAGGTCCATTGTTGTTGTGACAGGCCCGAGAAATAGGCAGCGAAAAGAGGTGCAGGTTGATAATCAACAAAGAAGGTTTACGGAAGGGAAAGGGGCTGTTGCTGTTGTTAGCAAGGCGGAGGACTGCTATTACCATCTTCCTCCAGAGATAAGATTGCCTAGGGACTGGACTTACTGAGTTTGGTTCGCCCTTTCTTTCTTCGACGCAAAGTGGGAATCTTTAAAATATCAGTCGAGTCTTAATAGAATTATGGTCTTATGCAGGAGAGTAGATATAAGTTGAATAATTTTTTGGCTTGTGCAGTAGATTCAAGAAAAAAACAATATAGGTGTCTTAGTAGCAGCAGCAGCAGTAACAATAGTAGTAGAAGATTTAGGTTTATATAAAAGTAGTCAGTGTTTAGGTAGGTTGGGTATGTTCTGCTTTAATACAAAGCTGTTCAAAATTGCGGGTTGGAGCTGGGTTTGAGCCAGTTAGGCCAGAAGTTTAAAAGGTAGTGTGCATTTCGTCTGTGTAACCTAAAGCTTTGTACAAATAAATAAGTGTTTTCAAGTGTTGTGGTGCATAAACGTTGCTTCTTGGAAGACGCTGTGTGTCTTTTGTTGTGGGCATTAAATGGTGTTGTAGTGTGCCAGCATATACCTCTGCAAATTTGTCCGTTTCATGGAGTTAATTTTTCATGGATTGGTGAAAGGACAAACCCATGAAACATTAATGAGGAGAATGGTGCTCCAATCTTTACTGTCTTTCAAAATTTGCACCTATATATATATAGCTTGCTGTCCAACACTTTCAGGTGTTGATAAATTACACAACCCACTAATTTTTTACTGCGTTTCTGTCAAAAATTACAGAGGAAAGTTCAATTCACATGTTCTTTCTAGAGATTAAAATCCCACATCAGATTGTCTTTAAAAGCACATTTGTTTATATTAATATTGTGAAAGCAATGAACTCTAAGGTAATAGAAATTAATTCACAGGAAGCATGCCATGCTATTAATTGAAGCCATGGATATTTTATTTGATGGTGGAGTTGTAGATATATTGGTGACTGTGACATTGCTCCCTCTGGCATGTTTCTCAGACTGGTTGATTTTCTTTTCAACCTCCAGCTTGTCCCAAGTGCTTTTTTTCCTCCCATTCCCTTTCCCTTCCCAGTCCAAACAAAACCTGCATAAAATAAAAGGGAAATTATTGTTATTATTATAGTAAGGATTTTTAAATTTGGATTGCTGTAAAATTATTTATTAATTAATTTCTTTTAATCTTAATTAATTATAATATTAACTGATTGTTATGTTGTTATGTAGAGATAGTGGTAAGTAATGGTAACCTCCGCCCCACCCCATCCCATTTGCGCAGCGTTTCACCCAACGATAAAGATGCAAAACGCAGCGTTTAACCGAAGACAGTGATAGATGAACGCAATGTAAGCTGAACCCGGGGCCCACAAGGCTTCTGGACGGACCCACACAGGCGAACTGACGAGAAAGGAGAATACTCAATTTTATTCCTTACTAACTACTAAATAATTTGTCCCCTCTGTCCGTGCCGCGACGGGAAACGGGAAAAAGCAAAATAAGAAAAGCAACGCCTCAACTCACCCGCACTAAATCCCATTTACAATCAAAAACTGACTTTTAAATCACGCATTTGCGTTTGCATTACCATTTTCCTTTTCATTTCGATTTCTTGTTGATCAAAGCAAGCGGAGAAAGAGAGAGAGAGAGAGAGAGAGAAAGCGGAGGAAAAATCTGGTGACAAAATGGGGGTGCCTCAAGCAATGGAGGCGCTGACAGAGAGAGCAGCGTTCGTGAGGGAGTCGCTGCACAAAAGCCAGACCATCACCGACAGCATGGTCGCCATTCTCGGTTCTTTCGATCACCGTCTCTCCGCGCTCGAGACCGCCATGCGTCCCACTCAGGTTCACTCTGTTTGTTTCCCGACGAAGGAAAATATGAATTCAAATTTCTCATATCATATACTATCAAATGCACGACGAGATTTTTGGCTTTAGCTATTTATTTATGCGTTTCTTAGTACGTTTTTTTATCTCGTTAGAGCAATTACAGATGGAGCATTAGGGTTCTGGTTGTTATTTGTATCGTGGCCAATGTGTTTCTCTCTGCTTTTGAACGCAATAGATGGATCTAGCTTTTCTTCGTTTAAACATATATATTTTGTTTTTTTTTTTTTTAAATTTACATTATCGGAGGCTTTGTGTCTTGTTCTTTATTGTGCTTTGTTTGGTTTTGTTGATGATAGATAAGAACGCATTCCATTAGGAGGGCGCATGAGAATATTGATAAGACATTGAAGGCAGCGGATGTTATATTAGCGCAATTTGACCTTGCAAGAAAGGTTTATTTCTCTGTCATTGTTCTTCATTTACTCGTCTCCAATAAATTTATTCTATGCTTAAAATTGTTTTCATCAGAATCCAAGCTTGTTCTTCCGCATAATTAGATATTACATCTGAAAATATTTGCTGCTAAAACAACATCTTGTTGTTTATCCAAACAAATTAAAAATGCACCGTAGTCTGTTTATCTAATTTTAACAAAGCAGGTTCGTGGAATCGTTGGTAATTCTTACCAGAAGTTCTGCTACTCGTTATAAGAAATGAGAGTCTTGAATGAGGTTAATGACCATAGCCTTTTCATCTTTGGACCATATTGTTTTGCTTTTGCAGCATTTGATGACTTTGTTCGTGTATTACACAATAGATTTATCATGTGATTCTCAACACTGATTTCCTAGTTAATTTATATGTTCAGGCAGAAGCTAAAATACTGAGAGGGCCGCATGAGGATCTAGAAAGTTACCTAGAAGCCATTGATCAACTGAGACGCAATGTTAACTTTTTCACCAACAACAAAATTTTTAAGAGTTGTGATGGGGTTCTTAATCATGCCAATAACTTGCTTGCAAAAGCAATTTCAAAGCTAGAAGATGAGTTCAGACAGATACTGACAAATTACAGGTTCGTTTCTTTTGCCACAGTTCACATAGACGAGTTCTTAATCGTGTCTCATGAAGCAGATACTGTTTCAGTGTTGTATCTGTGAAATGAACTGTTGGTTTACTACTGACCTACTTGCACGATTTGGTCACAACCTTGTTAAGTTCACCTTGTATGCGCAGCACTTTCTTTCTTCTTTTCATTTCTTTGAGTCTCTGAAACTTGAAGAAATTAAATCTGCAACTTATAAGTTTTGTAAAGGAAGATTATTTAACTTTCACTTTTTAACAGAACAGGAGTATGCTTCAGATTTTTTTTTTCTTGATGAATATTGCAATTCCTCAAGAAGTTTTCTTAGCAGCAGGTAGCATCATTTTCAATATAGACCACTTGTAAGTTGTGTCCTTTTCCCATTTCAGCAAGCCTGTGGAACCTGATCGACTTTTTGATTGCCTTCCCAACTCTTTGCGGCCATCATCAGAACCACCAGGGCATCAAGGTGATCCTGTTAGCAAACCTCATTCTGAGCACCATCATAAGAGGTTAGAAAATGCTGTTTTTACTCTTCCAACCCTCATCCCGCCCAGGGTTTTGCCATTGCTGCATGATTTAGCACAACAAATGGTCCAAGCTGGGCATCAGCAACAACTGTTTAGAATTTACAGGTCAATTATTTTTGCCTCCTTTCTTTAGTATTATTCATTTACTTCTTAGTTTTTGTTACTTTGACTAGAAAAACTTGGAGAAACATAATGAAAATATTTGCTAACAAGAAACTAAGGGATTCCCTACTAGTGACCAAAGTAAAACAATTGAACAAAATTCCTCTGCTGGTTGATAAAAAAATCTATTTTCCCTGGCACTACGATTTTGTGTGAGAAGTATGATAACCTCCAAACAGGATTTAATTACTTCAAGAAAAAATTCTCTACCATTGATTATTTCAACTATTTTCGGAAATTAGTTCAATGCTAATATTTTTTTTAACGATTGATATTCTACCTTTCAAATAAATATCAGAAGATATAAACATTTTACTAACTGATTCCAGAATGCCTGTGTTCAGAGAGAGGATGTTGTTCCTTTTATTACGGAAAGGATCACAATGTACTCTTCATGCAAATAAACATGACAGTGTTCCATTATGATTCTTTTCAGCAGTTACCAATTTCTGGTACTTGCAATGGAATTCAAAATAATTTTCTCTTTTTTAAATGTTAGGGACACTCGTGCTTCAGTTTTGGAACAGAGTCTTCGGAAATTAGGTGTGGAGAGACTTAGTAAAGATGATGTTCAGAAAATGCAGTGGGAGGTTTTAGAGGCTAAGATTGGGAACTGGATACATTTTGTGCGGATAGCTGTAAGGGCTTGTAGGAAATTCCATTTGCTTGATATTATTTTTGTGACTTTAACTTATCTTAAGCCTGAAACAGGTCAAGCTGCTGTTGTCAGCGGAAAAGAAGATATGTGATCAAGTACTTGAAGGTGTTGATTCACTGAGAGATCAATGTTTTGCTGAAGTCACTGCGAACAGTATGGCTGTGCTCCTTAGTTTTGGAGAGGCTATTGCGAAAAGCAAGAGATCACCTGAAAAATTATTTGTTCTCTTAGACATGTATGAAATAATGAGAGAAATTCAGCCAGAGGTATGGTAATTTCACAAGCCTTTTCACTGATATTTAAGAGAAATAAAAATTGATATAACACTCAAAACAGATTATTCATACTTTCGACGAACGGGTTTAGATATTTAAGAGAGGAAACTAATGTGGTAATTGTCTCCCATTCTGCTCAATGGTCGTACATTTTTGCTGTTTAATAGATGAACTTGGTCTATGCTTTAGTATTCTTCTTTCTAAATTTCAATGAATTAATTTACTATAAGGTTTATTAATGACCTCAGTTGTCTCTGATTATGGAGAGCACAGAATCAGTTCTGAGGATCATCAGTTTCTAAATTTGAGATTCAGTGACGTGTCCATTTTTTATGATTTAATGATCTGTCTTCTTTACTTTGTGTTCGCTATGTACTCTGAGCAATTGACTATACTACGTCATTAACGCTATAAATCGGGAAAGATCTTGTGGACCCTTTTTGCCAATAAGACCTCGAGTGATTTAGGGGTGATACGTGACTGGTTATGGTGATGCCTTTTGGATTTTTGAGAATGCTTTCAAAAAGTTGTGAAAAATGAATTCCTCTGTTAATTTGTGAAGCTTTGTTTTCGGATAATCTGTTAACTTTTTACGCAGAGCAGGTTTCTAGGGTTAATTACTATCTAACGAAATGATGGTATAAAAATATTCTGAGAATAGATGCACACAAAGTCATATTACTTTGAAAGTAATACTCTTTCTTTTTTATCCTTCTTTCTTCTTCTCTTTTGGTTTGATACAGGTTGAAACTATTTTCGGAAGTAAAGCTTGTGTTGAAATGCGGGAATCTGCTGTGAGTTTGACGAAGCGACTAGCCCAGACAGCTCAAGAGACCTTTGTGGATTTCGAAGAAGCAGTTGAAAAAGATGTTACAAAAACTGCTGTTCAGGACGGAACTGTACATCCTTTGACTAGCTATGTGATTAACTATGTTAAATTTTTATTTGAGTAAGTTATTTTTGACTTCTTACACAGCTTTCAATTTTTTACCAACATTTTCTACTTAAGTTTCTTTTTTATTTGTCATCTGTCATATTTTTAATTCTCTATTAGTGGGTTCATAGGGTTTAATATACTCTTTAATTCTTCTCAAATTGTTGCTTCTGTATATTTTGCAAAAGATGACACTTGCATGGTAGACATTTCCGTTTTCCTCGACCATAATTATGCTACATTACAGCATATCATATTTGTTTATTGCAATTCCCTGTCTGGTCGTTTGTGCCAGGTTATTTATGTGCTGATTATTTCTTAACTCTGACATTAGTGGTTTATGTTCCCATTGTACATTATCTTCTGCTGCAAATTCATTCAATATTTGATAGTCATCATGGCTGCATCAAATGTATGGGCCTTTTTATGCCAAGACTGTGGATTTGACTATTGTTATCCATTTTTGCAGCTACCAATCAACATTGAAACTACTTTTCCAAGAGTTTGACGAGACTGATCCAGATGCTCTTTTAGCATCTATAACTACAAGAATTATGCAGGCTCTACAGACTAATCTGGATGGAAAATCCAAGCAGTACAGAGATCCTGCACTGACTCAATTGTTTCTTATGAACAACATCCACTATATAGTGAGATCCGTCCGAAGGTTGGTTTGTCTTTAGCTTGTTTAATCAAAATCATTAAATTCAAGTTTATGTATTGTGGCTTTAAAAGTCATTTACAGGTCAGAAGCAAAGGATATGTTGGGGGATGACTGGGTTCAAATTCACC
Source organism: Carica papaya (assembly GCF_000150535.2). Next base: position 278,303 of record NW_019014588.1, read on the forward strand.
GAAGAATTGTTCAGCAGCATGCAAATCAGTATAAGAGAGTTTCTTGGGCAAAGGTTTTGTCATCTGACATATTTTCACAATATCTTCAGTTTTTTATTTAAATTGGTCACATTATTCATCATCTTTCCTCATCGAAAGCTTTATTAGATACCCTGCCTATCAGATTCATTCTCTTCACATCTGATTTAGTTCAAATTAGGATCATTGTTCTTGAAACTTCTATCTCTTTCTGCATGCAATGTGCTCTCTTTGTCTCTCTCAATTTTGTGTTTAACCTGTTTTCATCTGGTTTTATGGTGTCATTCGGATAAGTATGGCTTTTGGCAGCAACCTTCAAAAAGAATGCCAGACATATTATAGTTCTACATTACTTGTTTCCTTGTGATAAACCTCGTTATAGCTTCTTCAATTTACTTTTTTCTCTTCTCTTTGTTGACTTCAGAAAATCTTTCAGTAATAATGAAGTCCAACACTATACTAATATTCTGGTGCTAAAACTTTAGCTGGCATGCCAATATTAAGTAACAAACTAAGTTAATCATTTTCTAGATCTGCAGATTCTGCAATGTCTTACAGTTCAGGGAGCTTCATCGGGCGGTGGAGGTGGCATTGACACCAGTAGTGTTTCAAGAGCAATGATAAAAGATAGGTTTAAGACTTTCAATTTCCAATTTGAAGAGATTTATTCAAGGCAAGCGCAGTGGACAGTCCCTGATAGTGAATTGCGGGAGTCCTTGAGGCTAGCTGTTGCTGAAGTCCTATTACCTGCCTATAGATCTTTCATTAAACGTTTTGGGCATGTTTCTCTCTCTCTCAACTTGTTTTTCTCTTTATTTTCATCTTCCATCCCATGTTTCATATTCATTTGTTTATTCTTGATATGTTTCAGGCCGATGATTGAAAGTGGAAAAAACCCGCAGAAGTATATAAGATATACCCCTGAGGATCTTGAGCGCATGCTGAATGAATTCTTTGAAGGTAAAACGTGGAACGAACAAAAGCGATAAGTATCTGCAACAATGTGCATTAATTGTTTTATTTGAATTGTTTAGATGTTAATTGGGATTTTTTATTTTCATTGTACAATTATGGGGGTAAATAATAGGCTGGTTGAATTTCTTCCTTTTGCTTTTAATTAGGCCCAAAATGAAGCTGTATACATTCCCTCTTTTTCTTTTGATAGAATCGTGTACATTCCTCTAAGCCCTTTTATATATATATATATATATATATATATATCATATATGCTCCTGTACATGCTCCTCTGAGAAAAACCAGGGATCCTGGCTTTATGTTTGTCGGTCAGAGGGAGTCAGCTGATGAAATTAGTGAAGTGCAAGTAGTGTACGGGAGCAATGATTTAAAATTCAAATCTGCTTCCATGACTAGAGGGCTAAGAAAAAATAAATGATTCTTACAGTCTAAATCATGGTCGTAAATAAAACCTTTTTTTTTTAAAAAAAAAAATTATTTGAATAACTAGATTAGTTAGTGGATCAAATATTCTAATGGTAACAGTCCCCATGTAAGCCTGCGAGTTGAGAATAACTTTCTGAATTAATTTTGACCTGTGGGTTCAACTTAGGAAGAATTGGCTAGGTATGCTGCTTATCGACTGCATTTCATTAACTTCATTCACTTGGGCATCATCATCACTGATGTCCAATTTGGCTTCTAGGAAAATATTTTTCCTTTGTGAAGCTCCTATGTAGGTAAAATTTGTCACTACTCGTCTAACCATGTGCGATAAGATTAACAAGAGAAGGGAAACAAAATAGAGTCGTAACCGGAAAGAAAGGGCATCAAATTTGGCAGCTATTAACAATACAGAAACATGGTCTTTCAACATAAGTAGAAAATGATGTCAACATGATCGGCTATGGTCCCCTTATATATATATATATACATATACAATTCGTGTATTTAAAATCTTCTCATCATTCATCAAAAGTCCAGGCCGCATGAATAAGTCCAATATCAGCCAAGATGACTTTTTTTTTACTTGGGGCTTAAAAGGTAGTTTTAGTTTAATATTTGAGATTAAAATAAACACTCATATAAAAAACAATCATGAATCATCTAAAACAAAAAAAAAAAAAAAAAAAAAAAACAATTTACTAATTCATCATTGATGCCAAAAATATTCTTCTTATTTACAGATAATTATATTTAACGGCATATTTAATTGTTTAATTGCATATAAAACATACCCGATTTATCGTTATTTTATTATAGATGTCCTTAACCTTAACACAACCTGTTAATTAATAATTTAGTTTCAGTAACTCGTGGGTATTATATGAAAACATACTAGAAATGTTTCCCAATGCAAAAATGGTTAGAAATTGGCACGAACACTTTACATTAAAACGAAACAAAAAATAAATAACACAATTCTCCAACAAATAACCCGCGTTGTTATAACACAAAACCACCTCTCTCAATTACATACAGTATAATATATGTGCGCATATATAGAACGATATCAAGTACTAAGCATCATACTTCACCTTCTTCATTTGTGTTTCTATCTCTGTGTTAGATTGTTACATTAAAAAAAAAAAAAAAAAATCATGGCTTCCTCTGCAAGGCTTCTTTCCGGAAACCCCATTAGCGAATCTTACAAAATGATGCCGGTGATGAACAACAACCATTTCTCTTCGTATAAAAAAAAAAACACCAAAACCAAAATCATTTTTCAATTAATCATTGTATTGATCACAATACTAATCGCCACTTACTCGATAAACTTGGCTATGGAGTTCTCCGTTTGTCCCCGACAACCCACTATTCGCATAAACTCCCTCTCCCTCTCCAACTTCTCCGTCTCGGAAACAAAGTTGGCCGCCGTCTGGATCGCCAACCTGACGGTGTTTAACCCCAGCATCGCCTTGCGGATCTCCATCGATGAAATCGAAAGCTCGATACTTTACAGAGAAGACAACCCTCTCTCCATAACTTCTGTCAATGGCTTCCATTTGGGGTTGAGGGAGAAAAAAGTTATGCAGATAAAGTTTCAGACGACCGGGTGGGAAGGCGACCAGCCAATAGTGGAGTACCCGGTGTTGAGGGAGATTGGTGGGGATAGGAGACGCGGAACGGTACCGTTTAGCTTGAGGATGACGATGTGGGGAACGAACGGCGGTGGGTTGTTACGGTGGTCGAGGCCTGTTCTGGTTAATTCTTATTGCTCTGTTTTGGATGTCGGAATGCTCGCCGGAACTGGAAAGGGCACGCTGACCGTAGATGGCCCCACTAATTGTTTGGCAATGATGCTTCTTGATTAATTTTTTCTATTCTTTTTTTTTTTTTTTTGTAAATACCAATTTCCATTTGCCCCAAGATTTTATTTCGCGCATGGGTGTGTACACAAAATCTCATTTTAAAAATAATTTTGGAAAATCCCCGATACTTACACGTATACATATAAATATATATATAAGTAATTCTTTTATACGGGATTAAAAATTCATTCTTTTAGAATATTAAATTTTTTGAATTATATATTTTTAGCTAGAATTTTTAAATCGTCTAAATAAAAAAATATACAATCAAACATTTAAACCATCTGCTGAAAATATTCATTTGCGTTAAAAATGTAACTATATACAGGAATCATAAACTTCATCATAAGTCTTAATAGTTATTTAAGAACCACGTCGAAATTGAAAGAGATAAATTTAACTAGTAAATTTATAATTAATATTTAGTTAAAATAATTAGTTTCACGTTTTTAAAATATATGAAACGATATTTTTTGTATATTTACGTACATATAATCAATTTTAACTCAAAAATTATTATTTTCTTTATTATTTATAATTTTATTTTTTATTCTCTTGTAAGAAATTCAGGAATTACATTCGAAAAATTAGAAAACTACTGAAAAGAAAATCATCTTCACTTGAAGTGAATTGAATTTGTATATACTTTCATATATATATATATATATATATATATATAAAGTATATTCAAAGAATTGAATTATAAAAATTAAAAAATTAATTAAAGAAAAACTAATCAAGTAACTAGCATCAAGACCATACAATCCTTGGGCCCACTCCCTATCAGCCGTCCATCATCAAACCCAACATCTAAACCGAGGCAATAAGGATTAACGTAAACACGCCTTGACCACCCAAACAGCCCTGTCCTATACGTGCTCCACATGGTCATTTCCAAGCTAAACGACACCGTTCCGCCTCTCCATTCCCCACCCATCTCCCTCAACACCGGGTATTCCACCACCGGCTCCCGACCCGTCGTCGCAAACTTCATCCGCAAATCCTTTTTCTCCCTCAACCCCAAGTGGAAGCCATTGACAGAAGTTATAGAAAGAGGGTCGTCTTCTTTGTAGAGAATCGAGCTTTCAATTTCATCAATGGCGACCTGCAAGGCAAAGCTGGGATTAAAGACCGTCACGTTGACGACCCAGACGGCAGCGAGCTTTTTTTCCGAGACGGTGAAGTTGGAGAGAGAGAGGGAGGTGATGTGGAAAATGGGTTGTTTGGGAAAAAGAGAGATCTCCATAGCCAAGTTTATGGAGTAAATGGAGACGAGAGCTGTGGCTAGCGTAGGGATGAAGTGAAGAATGGTTTTGAAGTTTTTTCTCGAAATGTTAGAGGATGGGTTGACGGTGAGTGGTAGCAATGGTGTCTGAGGTCGGGAATTAGAGTTTGAGGATAACAAATCTGCAGAAGAAGCCATGATTTTGATTCTCTGAAACAGAGAGATGAAGAAGAAGAAGAAGAAGAAGAAGAAGAAGGTGAAGGTGAGATAATACGTGAAACTTAGTACCGCGTTTGGTTAACACGTTATATTTGTTTGGTTTGTTTTTATGTTTATGGGTTACAAAACAGAGCAGCCAAATTTTCACCTTAGAAATTATTATTATTTTAATTTAAATGTCATATTATATTTGTAATTAAAAATTAATAAATAATTAATTAACAAAAAAAAGTTCTGTTTGGCGGCTGATGTTTGTTTGGTTAAGGTAATGAAATAAATATTTTGGTTGGAACATACGAAATAGATTTAAGGTTGTCGTCGAAGCTGTTACAAGATGTAGTTATACACAAATATTAATTAAAATTGTAATTATTGAAAATTAAAAATTAAATTAATAACACAAAATTTTAACAAAATCACATAATCGAAAAAGTTAAAAACTAACCCACTGGTTAAAGAATGGCTCAGAACTCTCCTCTCCCCGGCCACCACCAAAAGTCGTGACTGCAAGAAAAAACCGCCATTACATATATATATATATATATATATTATAACTGCAACCCAGCAGTTTCATTTTCACTACCACTGTACTTTTCTTTCTTGGTTTTGAAAATTGCTTTAAAAATATTTGACAGTTTTGCTTCATCTTCCATTAATTGGAGATTTTCAAGCCAGTGAAACAAATTTACCATTCACCAAGCAGAAGTAACTCCGACTTGCTGTGAATTTCGGTTGGTTAAAGTAAAATTTCATCACTCGAAAGGTATGTTTTCCCCTTTATCTGGTTGGTTGTTTTCTAGTGGTAAATTAAGCAAGTTATTTAGATATATATATATATATAATTTCTTTCTTTTTGTTTGTATACATATAGATGGATTTTTGGCGCTCAAACGATTCCTCGAGCATAATACAACTTGCGTTAATCATCGTCGGTGTGATAACAGGACTAATTATCGTAATAATAGGGTTGATCATGACTTTCAAGTACGCTCCGTGGCGACAACCACAACCTCTCATCCTCAAACTCCAATCCCTCTCCGTAACAAATCTCAACATCTCAAGTTCACTATCAGACGCAACATGGAACGCCAAGTTATTCTTGGCAAACCAAAACAGCGTGCTCGAGATTTTCATAGACAAATTCGAGACATTATTGTATTATAACCACAGCAATAGACTCGATCCGATATCATGTAGCGTGGTGGAGGCAGTGCATTTGTGGCCCCGGAGACAGAAACTGGTGGAGGCGAGGTATAATTCCCGAGAATGCGAGGGAGAACAACCGTTCGTGGAGGAGAACATGGCGGAGGAGATGAAGAAAGATGGGGAGAAAGGAGGGTTTTACTTGTTTTTAGGGTTGGAATTCAGGGTAAAGTATAGGACAGGGATATTGTACTGGGATTATGAGTTGAAACCTAAATGTCCTCATTTGGAAATGCAGTTTGTTGCCGTTACCGGAGTTGGTTGGCTTACTGGTGATGAGCCCAGGGAATGTTTGGTACAATTACCCTAATTATTTAAAATTAGTTTTTTTTTTGTAATTATTATAACGACAAATACACAAATTTGAAAATATAATTTTGGTGGGTAATGTAGTTATTCAATTCGTCCGTCTTTACAGCAATTTCCAGCTTTTTTTTTTGTAAATTGAGAAAAAATTAATTATGAAATAACAAAAAGAAAAATCAGAAATACCAGCAATTTACAACTACGTCGTTTCGTTTTTCGTTTCTTCACAACTTACAAATCTTTTTTTTTTTTTTTAATTACGTTATGATTCACGTAATCTCCCAAACTCGAAGCCAATGTCGTCTTCGGATCATCAGAACCCGGATTGTTCTAAACAAAGTCCGATGACGAATATTCCTCGGCCGTCACCGATCGTCGTGATAGCTTCTGTAATTCTGTTCGTTGTCTTCGCTGTGTACTCGTTATTCTTTTACGTTCCAGAGATTCCGGTTTTTAAACTTGCTTCGATTTCAATCAACGGCCTGAACTCGTCGGCGATAGACCAGGTTCGCGGGCTGGTGAGTTCTTCGATGGAGGTGAGCTTCGGGATTCAGAAATTGGAACCGACGACGTTGCACATATACACGGCGGAGGTGACGGTGGTTTACGGGCGGAGAACAGGTCTAGCGAGATCGTTCGAACCGGCGGCACTCAGGATAGAGACGTGGCAGACTGAGGCAGAGCTGAAGATGGAGCTGGACATGAACGCGTTTGATGGTGTGGACGTGGCGGAGAAGATTATCAGAGATTATAGAAAGAATAAAACAAGGAGGGTGGGGGTGTTACTGCTTCTGCAAATTCAATCCAGCTTTTCGACTGGTGGATGGAGAATGGCGAATAGAAACTATGACATTGACTGCGGATATAACGAGCTTGTCTTTAATGGTAGCAATGCTAGATTAGTGAATCCCGATCATGATTGTACAGTTTACGAAAAAATATCTTGACATATATATATATATGTATATGTATTTGAGTAGATATGTTTTGGTACGTATATAAACATAAAGAACAGAATATTAGAAATAAATAAATAAATCTTTTGATTTTTTTTTAAAAAATCGATATAATTATAAAGAAATTATAAAAATTTTCAGACAAAAAATTTATAGGAGTATTTATCAACCATTTTAGTGAAAGTTATTTAAAATTTAAAATATATTATTTTAATTATATGTTAAATTGTATATGCTATTAAATTTTTAAAAAATTATTCTAAACATAACCTTAATGCTTAAACTAAATTGAATCCTTCATGATTTTAATTCGGTATTTACGTTATCATTTAAATAATATACGACATCAATTCATCTAAGTTTATATTTTTAATCACAAGAAAATTAATTAAGGAGCATAATGCAAATTAAATTTAATGATGACTTGAATTTTAATTTTGAATGTGAAGTTATTATATAAAAATCACTTGTAGCAGTAGTAGTATGTTCTATATTGATACGGCATCGTTTGGAACAAGAACAAGTGGTGGGTACTCAATTTGCCCGTCTTGACACCAATTTCCAGCTTTTTTTTTTCGTAAATTAAGAAAAAAATAAGAGTTTAATTATGAAATAACAAAAAAAACAAAATAATAAATTCCAGCAATTTACGACTACGTCGTTTCGTTTTTCGTTTTTTTCTCAACTTATCAACTTTTTTTTTTCTTTTAATTAATTTGCATTACGTTATGATTCATGCAGTACTCCAAATTTCAAGCCAATGACGATGACAATGGCGTCTTCAGATCAGCAAAGCAAAAAAGGCTATAGGTCGTCTTCTCCGCTGGCGCCGGATACCGAGAACCCGAGTTGTTCCAAACAAATTCCGACGACAGCCGCCGACTTTACGGTGACGAATCTTCCTCGGCCGACGACGGTTGTCGTATTAGCTTCTGTGGGTCTATTCGTTTTCTTCGCTGTGTACTCTTTATTCTTTTACTTTCCAGAGTCTCCGGGTTTCACATTGGCTTCGGTTTCAATCGAGGGTCTGAACTCGTCGGCGATAGACAGGAATTACGGCCTGGTGAAATCTTCGATGCAGGCGAGCTTCAAGATTTGGAAAGGGGAAACGGCGGAGTTTCACATAGACAGAGCGGAGGTGACGGTGGCTTACGGGAGGAAGGTACGTCTAGCGAAATCGTTTCAGCCGGCAAAATTGAGGATGGGGACGTGGGATAGAGAGGCAGAACTGAAGATGGAGCTGGACATGAGCGCGTTTAAAGATGTGAGTGTGGCGAAGAAGATGATCGGAGATTACAGAAAGAATAAAAGAAGGACGGTGGGGATCCAATTGCTATTGCGAATTCGATCGAGGTTTTCGACTGGTGGAGGGAGAATGAAGATTATAAATTATTATGTTTTCTGCCTCAATGTCAATCTTGTCTTCGAGGGTAGCAATGGTAGATTAACGTCTCCCGATCCTATTTGTAAAGTTCACGAAGAGCGTTTGTTTTGACATATGTGTGTGTATATATATATACACACACATTTAAGTAAATATGTTTTGAAACACATATATATATATATATATATGTAAAGAAAAATACATGATAAAACAATATTTGATACATTTAGAAAGAAATTATAAAATTTTTAGACATAGTTTATTTGAGTATTTATCGACTAGTTTTGTGAATAAATTATTTTGTTAGTGAATTATTTGTGTGATAAGTAAATATTTTGGTGAAATTATATTTTAAAACTCAATAGTTAAGTTATATATCGAAAAATTCCGAAATTTTATGTGAAATTTATTCCCAAATTTATTTTTTTTTTCAAATTAGAAAATCATGAAAATTATACTTTAAAATAATAAAATTATGAAAATTATACTTAGTTGATGCCAAATAAATAATTGTGATGATAATGTGAGTTGATTATGTATTTAATAAAAATAATTTTATATTAATGACGGAGGATTTATTTCTATTACAATTTATTTTTTATATAAAATATATATTTATTAATTATGCTATATACAGACATTAATTATAATATTATAAAAATAATTTTTAAATAAAAATATGTAGAAAAACACAATTTAATTGGAAACTACTATTTTTGTACATATTTGTTTTAATGTGTTATTTAATAGTTTGATATATTTAATATATATATATATATGTACATGGAGGGGCGGGTGTTTCAACTTTATAGAAAGAAAAAAATCATGTAATTATCCTATTTATAATCACAAAAAATTTAATTAATAAGCATGATGCAAATTTTATTAATTATTACGTCAATTTTAATTTTCAACGTGAGATTATTATTGGAAACAAGAACAAGGGCAGAAAGCAAATTGTTTTTATATTTGAATTTCATTCTAATTATATTTTGCAAATTTAAATATGGAACTGGTAAATGGCAAATAAATTATTATAAAAAAATAAAATGATTAATTTTTAAAAAATAAATAATTATTTATTTAATTAACGGTTTTATGCTTCTAACAAACGGTTCTTAGTTGGCCAGCTTTTATTTTTACATTTTCCTACATGTTTTCCTTTCTCTTCCCCCAAACAGACTCTCTCCCTCCGTTTTCTTACAAAAAAGCACAGAGACCGAGAGAGAGAGGAAACCTCCATGTCATCTCATCCCGACCAAGATAATCAGCCAAGAGAGATCACTCTGGTCAGTCCTCCGACCCCGACAATCCCTCCGTTTCGCGCTGCTCCCCTCATCCTCCGGTCGTTGGTTACCCACCAACCTCCGGTTACCCTCCTCCTTCCGGTTATCCACCGTCGTCGGGTTACCCACCACCATATCCGGGCTATCCAAATGGTTACCACCAATATCCATATGCCCAAGCTCCACCTGCCGCGTATTACGGGGTCCAACACTACCCGACCCAACAACCAGGACTCCGTAGAAGCTCCGGCTTTCTCCGCGGCGTTTTCACGGTGCTAATCATAACTGTCGTCTTCCTCTGCCTGTCCAGCATTATCACATGGCTGGTTTTACGCCCCCAGGTTCCGCAGTTCCACGTCACGACATTCTCCGTCTCGAAGTTCAACGTGTCAGGACCGACGTTCACGGCCAATTGGGACGTGAACGTTAAGGTGATCAACCCGAACTCAAAGCTCAAAGTGTTTTTGGATCAAATCCAGGGGTTCACGTTCCAAGAAGACGACGACGACCATTTCCTATCGACGGCGTTTATGTCGCCGCTATTGTTGGAAACGAAGGAGGAGGCATTGATGCATGCGAATCTGTCAACGGGAAACCCGGATCAGCCGATGGTCGGCAGCTGGGTGGTGGAGGAAATGAGGAAGAAGAGAGCGGAGGGAACGGTGTCGTTTACTTTCAGGATGATGGTGTGGTCGACGCTCAAGTCCGGCGATTGGTGGACACGCCACCTTGGCATGAAGGTGTATTGCGAGCACCTGGTGGTTAGGTTCGCGTCAGCCGCCGCTACCGACGGAGCCATTGAAGCTGGAAAGCCGGTGCCTTGTGCGGTTTATATGTGAGAACGGTGATTGATGATGAGTCATTACTCTCATCGCCATTTCAACAAGACAAAAGCCATGATTTCCATTGGCTGTCTTCTGTTTTTTCCTTGATTGAAATATAAATGATAGATTATAGTGGTGATTAATTTGGAATTACCGGAGGAATTTATTAATTTTGTTTTGTTTGTAGAGATTATAATAAATTAATTTTTTTACTCAAAAAAAAAAAAAAAAAAAACAAATGTTGATCGAAAGTGTAAAAAATAATTCCTAAACGACACCGTATGGAGAAACCTTAAAAAATAGAAATTAATTTCTTAACGCGGTATACGCCGTATGCGCGTTATCTCGAGGGACAATTTCTCCTGAATTTACGCATAAATTCTCCACACGAGATGCTGCCACGTGTACAAAGCCGTGTATAACTACAGACAAACTGGCTTCTGCACCAACTAGTTTTCAACACAAACGCACTCGTTGGGTCTAAATATCCTTCTCTGTAATTTCTTCTTCGCACGTTATCCGCAATGTCCACGTCAGCAGGAGCCGAAGACAAGACGGTCACCGGCTACCCGGCTCAGCCGGGTCAAGTAGCATCCGGCTATCCTGCGGCCACCGCTTATCCGTATGCAGCCCCGCAGCCACCGCCTCCACAACCCTACGTCTTCCACCAACACCACCACCCGGGACCCACCTACTACGCTCAGAGTAATTACAACCAGCGGCGCCCTTTCATGCGCACCTTTCTCTGCCGTCTGATCGTCGCGTTCATCGTGGTCATCTGTCTCATGGGCCTTATATCTTTCATCACCTGGCTCGTACTCAGGCCACGCCTTCCCGAGTTCCGCGTCGACTCTGCCTCAGTCCCAAAACTCAATTCCACTCGCTCCGAGCTATCCGGCACCTGGGTCGTCTCTCTTCTCGTCAAAAACCCTAACAGCAAGCTCTCTGTTACTTATGACCGCCTCCAGGCCTATGTATTCTACGGGGAAGAGGTTCAATTGGGATCTACTCAGTTGCCTCCGTTCTCCCAAGGAAAGGGGAATGAATCGTCCGTTCAGTTCCAACTCAATGTGATGAGCGAGTACGTCGGTGAAGATGTAGTCAATTCGATAAACAAGGAAAGGAATCGTGGGCTTGTGAATTTTGGGGTTAATGTCTATGCCTTGGTTAGGTTTAGGACTGGAGTTTGGAGAATGAGACAGCATCTGATGAGGGTTTATTGCAACCCCGTGGGGATCGGTTTCTCCGGTAATAATGGGACAGGAACTTTGGTGGCTCAATCGAGGCAGTGCGAGGTTGATCTTTGAGTTGCAAACGGTAGTATGTATATTGACCCTTTTATAATTTCTGTAAGATGATGATCGATATTGTTTCCAATTTGGTACTAAAACTAATAAAAGGGAAGAAATTTTATTTTGCTATGCGGTTGATTCAATTTTGTCGGTGTAGTGATTTTTCTTCAAGAATTTGGCTGTGGTTCTGCTTAATTTGATCTGAATCACCTATGATGGGAATCTGCGTTAATAATATGGTGATAACCTAGTAATATAGGACATTGAACAAGAGTGGAATAAGCAGAGCATGTAGGGGTAGGTTTGCCTGGTTCTGCTTTGATTTTCTTTTTTGCCATTTATCGTGATAAAAGCTCAAAATTCTTCGTTCTATAAATTAACACAGAGTGGAGTTTGTCCAGTTGTTAATCAAATATGAAATCATGACTACATTCTACTTCTAAGTAATTGAGTTCTGGAGAATTAAAATATCATAGGTATTAACCAAACAATACGTTAATGTTGCTTTGATTGGTTGGTTTCAGTTTAGGCTTCCCCTAGTCAATACAGTATTCATGAGACTAATATCCATTTTCAGGAGCCGCTTCATCGGCTTTACTTTGAAACCTAACCAGCTGCGGGTTAAGAATCCCATTTAGGATTATGAACTTTTATAATAATTAGGCCTTTGATTTATTCTGGCTATTCATTGGAGCGTTAATCTACCAGAGAATCTGTACTCTGGATTGATTTTCTACTATTCACATGGCATGTAATGCAGTCCCGAAACCTGTCTCAGTCCCTAGCCCTCAGTTCCTCCTTGAGCTGTGATTTCAATGAAATGAGATGTGATGTTGTTTTGACAGGTTCACCATATCCTCCTTGAGCTGAGATTATGAACAAATTACTATCTCTTTTATTCCCCAAGAAACATATGTTTGTGATCTCGTGTTTTGATTCTATTTTGTCTTCTTGCATGCACCTCGACTATTGATGTAGGATGCAACATGCAGAACAATATTTCATACAAACTGTATATTGTCTTTCTCAGTTGACTTTGGTGTTCAAGAACTGTTGAAGATTTTAAGGTTCTTTTTGATGAATGAAAACTTTTGCTAGTTTTTATTTTTTTGAATTTATATCTTATTGTATTTATGAAACATATAAGTTAGTCAAGAATGAAGAGAATAATAGTAAAAAATAACGATAGAGTTAGAAATTTTACAATGTCATTTTTAGTATTCTTTAGAAAACTTTATTCCATAAGGAACAAGGATTATGTGGTAGAGGGTTATTGAGGTAAAATATAGCACAGTGGAGAGGATTTGGTATCCTAGAGGAGTAACTAGATCGCTTGGGACAGGGGCTTAGAAAAGATATGTGTGGGAAGAGAGAAGTTTCATAAATGCATCTGGTGGAGAGTCAGAAATGGGGAGAGAATCAGTTTTTGGTTGAACTTTTGTCTCGGAGAGGAAGTGCTTAAAGAAAGATTCTCACATATCTTTGCGATTGCATGTTACAAGGATATGTTCTAAGGAGTCTTTTACAGAAGTTGGGGATGGTAAGGGATGGAATGTGGAGGTTCAAAGGAATTTTAGTGACTTGGAAATAAATGATTATGAGTTTGCATTGAACTTACTGTCCCCCGTATCCTTGAATGAGGGGGATGATTAACCGGTTTGGATCCTTAATTGAAAAGGGACCTTTATGTCAGATCATTTCATAAATACTTGATCAAGAATGAATCAGTGGAGAACAAGTTCTCGTTCTGGCAAATATAGAAAGCGAATGCTCTCCCTAAAATCGTGTTTTTCGTATGGGAAGCAAGTCGTGAATACATTATAACAATGACAAATTGGTGAGAATGGGAAAGATTCTAGTGGGTGGGTGATATCTTAGTAAGAGAGCGGAAGAGAGTTACAATCATATTTTACTTCGTTGTCCCATAATGTATAAACTATGGTATATGGTGTATTGGATGTTGGGCATCAGTTGGATAATGGCGGACAATGTTAGGAAGGAGCTATGGGCTTAGAAGGATGTAAGCGGTAGAAAAAAATATTTAGGACTTATATCTTTTACTATCTTTTGGGTAATATGGAAGAAAAGGACTACAAGAGTTTTGAAAGAGCAGAAGAGGATGTTAATAGGGTTAGAACTAGGTGGTATCAAACATTTGATTTAGTGGTCATGTAATTCTTTGTATTTCATGGAAGATTTAGGTAACCTTGTTGCTTGTATGATTGATGTGTAAATTATCTTTTGTACATGGGTTGGCACTCCTTTGGTGCTTATAATTATACCCATTAATTTCAAAAAAAAAAAAAAATCTACTCTTACATATTTTTATGAACAAGTACATGTATGAACATAAATTTCAAAAATGAAAACTAGAAAGTCTTTTCATGCACCAAATGGAGTCTAGGTTTCTGCATTCTCATTCTTTTTGCTCTCTGGATATTAGAATATATTATGAATTCCCTTAAAATTGTACTGAAATCCAATGCTTAAGATATCTTGAAAGTTTATACATGAGGAGTTGGAATTTTAGTACCTTGTGTTGATTACTTCTTCTGCTATCATCTTCTTTCTTGATCAATCTGGGAGGAGAAGAGCATCTGATATAAATGCTCGAGAAGTTAGGTAATAAATAAAAAAAATTTCTTCATGTCTTGCTGCAAATCAGTAGCAATTTTAGCTATCAACTTCCGAGTATGTTGTTTTAGTAGAAATATCTCAGGATTGGGAATCAATTTATTCAT
>NW_019014588.1:296677-322984 GCF_000150535.2 Carica papaya
TTTACATCTCTAAATATATATATATATATATATATACATACATAATCAATGTTAATTAGGTACAAAGTCAACTCTTTAATTAATTTTAACCTGTTCTTAATGAACTAGTGTTAGAATTCAAAGCATTATTACAGATGTGTCTGTCAGAAAAATTTCAACTTGTAGTGCCTTCAGCTTAGTAATAAGAACATAACCTATGTTATATTTGGTACGTTCAAAATGATTATTGCATTATTTTAATCTAATTGATCGTAAAAAATAATTATTTAAAAATATGATATTAGCCAATGATAAATATTTGAATGTATGTGTGTGTGTGTGTGTGTGTACATATATATATATATATGTATATATACAACCCAACTATTGACTAGCAATTAGAAGTAGAAAAAGGTAGTCCCCTCATAAAATGAATTGGAAATTACAAATAAAGTTAAATTTGGTTAAACTATATGTAAACTTTGAAAATTCAAAGCAACATTTATTGACTTCTTTGAATCAAAATGTACGAGGCATGGGATGGACGGTGAGTTGGAGTATTAATTTAAAACGAACTATAATCATTTTGTTTGCTATAATATGTCCTATACTTATATATATATATGTATATGTGTGTGTGTGTAATATGTATATATCATCTTAAGGTGGAATATTGTGATGGTAGGTACAACGTCAAGAAAATCAATGACAAAAATAAACTTGTGATGGTGGGTACAGGTCACATATATTATATATTATATCGTATTGTATTTTTATTAAAAACAATAAAGTTTTCATGTTTATAATTTAATTTTATTAGTCACGTAATAATATATTATGATGATTTATTAATAGAAATAATAATATTTGATCGTGTTGTACAACTTGATTAACAATATTATTTTAATTAACTATATATTTTTGTAGTCAATTAGGAGTCTCCTTGAGAAGGATTAAAATAAATAATAAGATTTTAAATTTGAATATAGAATTATACAGTGTTGACCAGACCTTCGATTGTTGACAACACTTGATACATGACCATATATATAATCGTCGGACCATATATATATATGTGTGTTTTTTTTTTGGGTAAAATGTAATATTGTAACTCCATTAATTAATAAATTTGACAAAAAATTGAATGAATTAATAGAATTGATAATGAGGGAAACTTTTTTGTTAAATAATTAATATCTATTATATATATAATTAATTTCACATATGTATATATATATATGTATATGGTTTTCTTCATTATATATAAATATGTAGGGAAAAGGGGAAGGTACAGAATTAGAAATGTCTGAAAAAAAAAACATTACCTTTCCAGAAAAGATAATTCACTTTTAAGACCAAACTTTAATTTCATAGGTTTCATAAAAATAATTATATGAGAATGTATGAATTCTTTTTTCAATAATAATTTTAATTGCCGTCTTTTTTTTTACATTGAAAAAAGTATGATTCTTTGTATCCTCTACATCACTCCACAATTCACATATATATATATATTTGTATGTATATATATATATATATATGTGTGTGTATATATAGGTTTTGGTGATGAGGAGATGTATATTCTTGAACCCAAGAAAAAGGTCGGGGAACCTTCCATATCGCGATAAGTGGGTCCCGGGCATCATCCCTTAACGTGTTTGATCGGCTTCCCTTTCCCAATCGACGGTTGTCACCCAATCCGACGGTCATCAGACCACTTCCCCACGTTTTCTTTAATTTATTTCTTAATTTCGAATAAAAATTCATATTGAAAATAGTGATTTCCATATTTACCCCTTTCTAATTAATATTTTTGTTGACTGGGGCACACCACAAACGTTGGTCTTATATGTACTTTAAAGACTTTTTAAACACACCTGTTACTTTTTTAAATATTTATAATATTTTTATTGACGTCATAAAAATAAGATAAAATATTTTTTAATTAGTAAAAACAAAGTAAACGTAAAAAGCACGTCAAAAACATTAGCTTATAATTACGAAGCCACTACCTAATTAACCTTCCATACCAACTCTCTTCCTATTTGTTTTCACACGAGTGATGCCAGCATGTCGTATGGATATTGTTTTTAATTTATTTAATAATTATAATATTATGAAATATTCTAATTATACAGAAATTAAATTTGTTGAGAAATATTAATTTTTATTTTTATTTTTTAAAATCAGAAGCTAAATTTGACTTTTCACCACGAGCAAAAGTCAAAAAATTGATAGCCATCAATAAAAAAAAAAAAAAAAAAAAAAAGGTTAAAGGTATCGTTGTTGTCTTCTTAAAACCTACTGTTATTTACAGTTGCCATCTCCTTATTTGGTTTACACTACTTATACGACGCCGTTTCTGCTTTCTAAGCCAGAACCAAAACAAACAAAAAAAAAAAAAAAAAAAAACTGGTAAGTGGTAATTACGGATATTCTCAAATGATTATAAAACAGAAAATTATTACTTAAAAGTAGAAAATTCTAAAATATGTAGAATTGTTAAGGGAAAAAAGATAAGTAGAACACAAATTAAACAGAAAGATACTGAAGTTTGAATTGGGAAAAAAGTATCTTATATAAATATATACAAACTCACTAAGAGCAGAACAAAACTATACTTACTGGCCATTTTTTCTCTCCCTCACTCTCTCTCTCCTTCTTTTCTTCTAAACATATTATATATACCCTCATAGCCACATACCATAAATCTCTTCAAAACAATTCAGGAGAAGAGAAAAACCAATATTACTATCTCATAATCTTCTTCTTCCACCTCTTGAGCAGAGTACGGACCCGCTGTAGTAACAGTTCTCGGCACCAGCCATGTCTGCCAAGGACTGTGGGAACCATGGGCACAGCAAGAAAAAGATGATAAGGAAGATCATCTGGGCGATCATAGTTTTCCTATTCATCGTCCTGGCGACGATTCTCTTGATCTGGGCCATCCTTCAGCCCACCAAACCTCGGTTCGTGTTGCAAGACGCCACCGTTTTTGCCTTCAACATAACGGCGCCAAACTTTCTCACATCCAACTTCCAGGTTACCATCTCCTCTCGCAACCCAAACGATAAAATCGGTATTTACTACGACCGACTGGATATTTACGCGACCTACCGCAACCAGCAGATCACTCTGCGCACCGCTCTGCCGCCGGGCTACCAGGGCCACAAAGAGATCGACGTCTGGTCACCCTTCGTTTATGGAAACTCCGTCCCCATCGCTCCTTACAATTCCATGAGCCTCAGCCAGGATCAGAACGCAGGCCTCATCTACGTCATGATTAAGATCGATGGCCGCGTTCGGTGGAAGGTCGGCGCTTTCATCTCCGGCCGGTACCATCTGTACGTCAAGTGCCCTGCGTATATCAACTTCGGTAACAAGCCTCCCACCTCCGGCGTCTCCATCGGCGTCAACGCCGTCAAGTACCAGCTTTTACAGCCCTGCACAGTCAGTGTTTGACGGAATACTAAAGCTGAGAAACTCTGTTAGACTACACTATCCTGGTGACGCCGTCAAGTATCTGTTTAGTCATGCAGCACGGATATTCAGTATTTCTCTTTTATCTTCAAATCTCTCTTCTCTCTATCTTTTTCACGCCGTTAATTTTTCTTTTTTTTCTTTAATTCCACAAATATTATTTTTTTTTTAAATTTTCAGACAAAGGGCCTAGAAAGTATGTGGATGAAGAATTGTACATTTTGCTATAGAGAAAATAAATGGGTGAAAAAGAAAAAAAAAAAAAAACAAGATGGCAAAATTGCAATATCTGATTAATTAATTATTAATGTTTGTAGTTGGATTATTACAAAAAAAAAAAATTGTGCAATAATAATAATAATAATAATTATTATTTTTAATGTATCTAGTGGAGGTTGAGGTGTCATTTTTCTTTTAATTTTTTAAAAATATTTTATTTTATTATTATTATTTTAATCGACATTGGATCTTTAAAATTAGAAGTGTGATGAAGCTTTGAATTATGGAGCCGGCAGTGTTAATTAATTAATTAATTAATTAATTTGCTTCCTTGTTTTACAATTTCTCTACATATTTGCATGATTAGAAGCTCCAATTAATTAATTAATTAAAAGGTGTTATGTTAATTCTTAAATAAATAAATAAATGAAGTAAACTGTCGGTGTGATTGTGATATATCTTTTGTTTTGGAGTTTTCTGATATACATGTGTATGTGTATGTGTATATGTATATTCAATTTGATTATCATCATTTAATTTTGTCTACAAAATGATATTATTTTTATTTTTATTTTTTTTTAAATGATCCAAATCAATCTCAACCTTATCCTACAAAATACAAATTTTCTTACCTTATCTGAACATATAAAATCAAATGTATTATTTTTTTCTTTTTTGAGAAATTGATGTGCATTAGTTTTGACATGTCAAACGCTGTCTACCTATCAATTACGTACATCAATTCCATAATTCTATAATTACATGACAAATGCAAAATTATATGTTAATTACTTAATTATAAGATTATAAATAAATATTTAGTACGTTAATTTTACTTACTGGGAATTTAATTTGGTTGGGAGTAGTAATTAATCGGGACCTAATGAATAAATTATATTGTATGGTGTGTATTGGGTTGATCACATCACATGGGGGCATAGTGGTGGTCCTTTTGAATCGCTCTTTCTACCTACTAAATAATTGCGTGTTAGAAAATGACTTTAATTAATTTGTAAGACATTTTAGTATAATTTTAATTTAATAATAATTATTATTGTTATTGGGTTTAATTTTAGTTTAATCGTTATAACTTAATCAAACACTAATCACCATAATTTTATTTAAATTTATAGTAATTAATAGTAATAATTATCATTATTATTGTATACGTGAAGGACTATAAATGAGATATATATATATATATATGTATCTGTGTGTGTATTTTAATTATAGCATTGTGATGACTTCAATTAAATTAACCAAATAAACATTGTAAAATACTGTAATTTTATTTCGACCATACTTATATCCATGTAGATATAAATTAAATTAGTTATCTTTAAATTAATCATATAAAGTCACTGAATATATATATATATATATATATATTATTATAGAGAGGCTATGCGATGAAGGAGCACCATGTGCCCATCAATCTCTCACATTTTACGCGGGCTTGACCTTGATGCGGGTGAGATTGAGATGAGTGGTGTATGTCTGGGTAAGATAACAAACTATATATTAAAAATATTATATCCTATTTATGTAAATAAGAAGACAAAAACAAGTAAAGTTCATTGGATCATGTCATGACCAGAACTTGGATGTCACCTTATATATATGTATATACGAATGAAATATTTTTTAATTAATTTCATTGCGTACAAATTAATATTATTTAACAAAATACATATAATTAAAATGAAAATTAGACTCTTTTAACGTTTTAAAAATTGATTAATAGTATAAACAAGAGTAAATTACAAAAAGTTATTTCAGGTCCAATTATGAACAAGTGCATTTTTAAAAAAAATTAGAATTCAGTCCAATAAATCAATTAAAAACATTTAAAATCACTACTACTTTTATAATATTTAGGCTCAGGGTCTCTGGGGAGAAGTTGCTGTAAAAGAGGCCCAAATAAAAATACAGGCTCAGAGATCTGGGCCGGTAAAAACCAAATTAACTACGAGCTCAGAAATCCAATTAGAGGTTACGTGAAATTTAAAACATTGAATTGAAAACGTAATAAAAAAATATCAACGGAAAAATAGTATTTTAGAAATAAAACTTTGAATGCTAATTTTAATATAAGAAAAGGAAATGTGCTGCTAAAAACCCATATGTGTGCGTTTTCAAGTTGACAAAGTAAAACCATGCAAACTGCATATTGTAATTACAATTAACTAACGCAACTTGTGTTATGACTTTTGGAACCCACCAATCACTATCAATCTCCAATCCCAAATTAAAACCCCATAAGACAAAATAGAAATAAAGTTAATTTGGAAATTGCCAAGAACCAAGTCTTAAGAAAAGTCATCAAAGCCGCGTGCCGTGTCATCTCCGCGCCCATTAAAATAACACGCAGCCAACCTCCGTACGCGCACAATCCCCCTAGTAAATCCTTTCTCAGTCTTCGCCTTTTCAAACACTTCCCTTTTCAATTAGTTCCCACCCATGTAACCTCTCTCTGTCTCTCTCTCTCTCTCTCTCTATATATATATATATATATACTTGTACTCTCACCCAATTCATTTCCATTAAATTCCTATCTTCTTCTCTATCCGTTTTCTATTGGTTTGTAACTTTCTCTGGTTGTCTTTCAATTGAGTTTCTCTCTCTGGGATTTCATCAAACACATGGCGGACAAACAACCCGGCTTGAACGGTGCATACTACGGCCCCCCAATCCCACCTCCCAAAACCTATCACAGTCATGGCCGTGGCTCAGGATGCGGGTGCGGATGCTGCTGTCTCTTCACCCTTCTTATCAAAATCGTTGTTTCTATAGTTTTTCTCCTCGGCCTGGCCGCGCTCATCGTCTGGCTCATCTTCCGACCCATTAACAAGGTAAAGTTCCACGTCACGGACGTGTCATTAACCCAGTTCAACCTCACTAACTCCAACACCATCCACTACGACCTCGCTCTCAACATCAGCGTTCGAAACCCCAACAAGAAGATAGCCGTCCACTATGATCGCATCGAGGCCAGGGCTTTCTACGAGGACGCGAGGCTCAAGGTCGTATCCTTGACACCCTTTTTCCAGGGTCACAAGAATACCACCGTACTGACTCCGGTCTTTAAAGGGCAGCAAGCCGTCTTTTTCGACGCTGAGAAATTACAGGAGTTTAACCAGGAAACAAACGCTGGGGTTTTCAGCATCGACGTGAACTTGCATCTAAGAGTCAGGCTGAGGCTGGGAAAGATCAGGATTGGCACGTTTAAACCCAGGGTAAAGTGTGACTTGAAGGTTCCTGCGAGCTCCTCTAATGGCGTCTTTCGCACAACCAGGTGCGACGTTGATTTCTGGTGATTGTCGCACCCGGCCTCTTTGACCGAATCCGTTGATTTCCTTTTTCTCATCATATTTTCATCTTTCGAATTTATTTATTATTCTTTTTTTTTTTTGTTTTTTAAATTTTAGTATTTACGTCGTCGTTTTTGATTTTTACCCGCGAGATATGTACGCTCTTCTCGTATATATACCTGATTTTATATATATATTTCTTTCTTTGTATTTATTTATATTACTTTCGATGTGAATAAATAATTATTGTTTTTGTTTTCCCCCTTTATAAACTCATTTTTCCAATTGCTGTAGAATTGATGGAAAGATAATTTAAATGAATCGGTCACGGTGGATAATTAAAAAATTATAACATAAAGATGATAATTAAATAATGTTGGAAGGTGTCGTAATCGTTTTAATTATGATAATTAATTACCATTAATGTGACCGCTCCATGTTTTTGACCGAGTAATAACATAAATACTTACTTGATCAAGGCCAAGCCAACAATTGAAAGTGAGACGTTACACTGGGGTTTCTTGACCCCCGAATTGTCGTCTTTGAAACTAGTACGATAAAAATTCTGTCTACTTAAATAACGTGTGTACACACACATACAAATGCCACTAAATATATGTAATTACAAATGGAACGTTACCCATCTAAAAAAAATCAAATTAGCACCTCTAATTACGTATTTGTTACAGTTTAATTTCAAATATCTTAATATTAAATTTTCATATCAAAGATTTATAGTTCGATTTTTTTTTTTAAATAAGGTCTTTGTTATATTCTTGCTTCGTTTGATTTAGCCATAGTTATAAATTGATTTATTTAACTTTAAATTTGCGCATGTTTTTGTTTAAAATAGAGTTTTAAAATTATTATTTCTTCAAACAAATAATAAATTTATATAAAGTGATAAAACTTGAATTATATAACAATAAGATGTTCAAAAAAAAAAAACACTGAAAATTAGACTCCAAACTAAATAAGTTTAAAAAAATCAGTACGACGATAATTTTTAAAGCGCTAGGACACCCGGGTTCGGATGGCATTTTAGGTCGAGCTAACTTAATCCGACTATCAAATCTGTTAGAAAGAAGAAGTCCGTGTTGGATTAAGAACAGGTTTTGATTTACATTTCATAGAGACAAGTCAGGATTTGAATTTCATAAATGTCATGGGGTTTGGAATTATAGTTAATGCTCACTTCGGATTCGTGAATTGGGCCTGGGCTAGAGCCCATAACCAGACCCACATAACCCCTCGTATCCACCGGCTTTAAATTAAAATATTTATATTACATCATTTTTAATTTAATTAAAATAATAATGTTTATACTTAAAACTACAACGAAAATTTACCCCAGTAATTTTTTTTTTTTAACTTTTCGAATTCCAAAAGATCTGCCAGACCAACGGCCGGTGGAGTGCCAAAAAAATTAACCCACAGCCATAAAATTTGTTGGCAGAGAGGTGTAAATGTTTCACCTGCACAAACTCCTTTTAGTTAAACTACTTTTAATGCAATCAGTCTAACTTATCTGTCCTCTTGCCTCAAGTGGACCCAGGTTATGACGTGGCACAATCGTAACGGTTTTCTTACAAGCAAGTGAAATTAAAAAAAAAAAAGAATAAATAAATAAATAAATAGAGAGAGATTAATGTACTAAAACGATAAAGTTAAACGTCTCCAAATTAAAATGATTAGTCTAATTTAATTAGTCAAAGCAAAAAAACATAATTAATTATAAACATTAATTGACAAACTACGCATCAAAGAGACGACTGATGTCTCCGCACTCCGATTTTTTTCCGGCCAATGGTTTCAAGGACCTTCGGGTTTCAAACAAAAAGCAAACTCTTCGGCTGTCTCCATGCTTCCAGCCGTCTCAAGTGAATTTACGTCATTTTCCGGCGAGAGCGGAAGGGTCGCATCACGGCCAGGAGAAGGCGAGGGAGTGTAGTACGGAGGGGAAGCGCAGGGCGTGGAGAACGGGGTTAGATTGAAAACCATTTTCTCATCATCATTAACGTCGATCGCCACTGCCTCGATCTCTTGATTATCTGCCGTCAAAACTCCGTCGCTCTCGACACCATCTCCGGCGAAACATTCCTCCAGAGAGACCCTTTTGGTCCTTTGACGATCAGCCCCTGCGGATGGGTGGTTAGGTGTATCACCTCCATGTAGCTCTCTCTCCTCTTCCTCCTTAATCGTGAACAGGAACCTGGCGTGTCCGTAAAGCACGGCTTGCTTCCATTTGGCGTCGAGGTCCTCCTCACTCTCCGGTTGGCGAGACTGGGTCGCCGGGGAAGATACGGGAAGGGCAGGAGAAGGAGCACCGGCAGGTTCAATCCGGGACTGGTTTTTCCAGCAGAAGAAGTAGAGTAGCTCCTTCGACAGCGGCGTAGAGTGAAGCTGGTTGCCACTCAACACGTCTATATTCCCACTGTCAAGGGCCCGTCGACGGAATCTCCGCCGTCTCCACAGAGCATAAGTGAGCTCAGCAAGTATAGCCACTAAAGCGACGGCAAACACGACAATCAACCCAGTGCCGATCTTGCTTAAGCCTTTCATGGCGGATGATAATAATAATGAACGAAATAATAACGAGCAACTAATGGATATACTTAGCTTTTCCTTTTCTTTTTTTTTGTTATGAGTAGTGACTTATAACGGATGGTTTACCGGCAGGTGACCTGGAAGAAGAGGGAAAAAAGGGCGACGGGGCGACTGGCGTAGGAGGTTGCCGGTTGTTGGAAAAGTGTTTTTTCTTGGGAAATAAAACACTGAGGTTTTTCTTCGAAACTTGGGTTGCTAGAGGCGTTAGCCAAGACAGTTAGTGATGACATGGACATGAAGAGCAACGCTGACGTGGAATTTTATTTTTCATTTTCATAATTTCTATTAAATTTTGAATTAATAAGGCGGGTGAGAAGTCGTTTTCTAATTCTTATACCAATTTGTAGATGATTGTCATTACAAAAACGAACATTGGCTATTTATTATTCATTATAAATTTATTAAATTTAAACCCGAATCCATGCTAATCCGTCTCTCTTTTTGTCATCAATTTAAGTCGGATTTGCTTCGAATTCACATTTTAATAAAAAAATTTTCGTTCTAAATTCAATTTAGATAGATTAAACTAAACAGATTTAGATTTAAAATATCATCTTTTAATTGAATATAAATTGAAAAAATAAAAAAATCTGTTAGTTACTTTACGTGGTCTATTCATTTCTTCTTTATCCTTATCCGCTTCTTATTTATACCGTGACTTAAAATTTTTTTTAAAAAAATCTATTAAAAAAGAAAGTTTGTGGTTATAAATTTAACTAAATAGTTAGAGAGAGTGAGATCACAATTTAAAATTATATTAAAGTATAAATCTTAACAATTTTTATTTTACAAATATAAACAAATGTAAGTATACATTTATTTATTAACCAACATGAAACAAAAACACAAATTTCATATAAAATTTATTTTTCATCTAAAAAAATTTAAAGTGATTTATATATCCATCAAACCGAGATTGGACCGAAACGTGGCCCATTAGGTATTAAGTATTGGGCCTAATCAAACATTGGGTAATCAATTTGGCCCATTAGGTGCAATTTTGGACTTTTCATGGTAATCAATTTGAGTGGACCTACTGGATGTGGAGGTCAACATGAGTCCACAAATTTGATCCAAATGTTTTAGTAAAGGAAAATTCAAATAATTTTTTTAAAAAATTTAATAATATGGTATTAAAATTGATTTAATGACATTCTTATGTCGCATTTAATTATATCATTTAATTCATGTATCTTAGTTGATATACGGAAAATTAATTCGAGGGATTTAATATCTAATTTCCACCCACCATTCACAAATAGGTAGTGGATAGAGGGTACCAATTTGCTATCACAAAACATACATACATACATACATACATACACCCATATAGACGAGTCCTTTGATTTCTCTTGGAAGCGTGTGTGCGATCCTCTCTTTTTGACCAAGATTCTAAAATTATAAATCCACTTCTCTCAATTCCCCATAACTCAAGCACATCGATTTTGTATGTATAGACTCTCTCCTTGGATCCCTAACTCATCACTTTGAAATCATCATATACCCATAAAAAGAAAAAGGAGAAGACACCCACCAAAAGAATGAGAATTTGAAAGATAATATGTTATATCAAGAATATATAAGTTCAAATGTTTACGTTATACATAACCCATTTAGTAATATTCCAAGTAGAGAATGATGGTCATACATATAGGTACAAAAATTTGGAATATTATTGTGTAGATATGGTGAAAGTGTGGGACTTTATGAATAGGATCCTGGATTTCCCTTACTTTCATGCAAGAGAATTTAATTGACGTTATGAGAGAAAGTAGAAATGGAAAAAAAGAAAAGAAAAGAAAAGAAAAGAATGGGAGAGTGACCTTATAGAAAAGGGTAAGCTCTCCTTTTCTTAAAGACTGCAAAAGAGAGAGAGTTAATTAAGGTGTGTGGAAACTTTGTCTCCATTCTTATACTGTCTTTTTTAAGATGCCAACAACAATCTAATCCAATCTTCCTTTTTTGGTGGGTCTTGTTTCTTCACAATTTTGAACTTTTGTATTTTTTCTGAAATCAAAGCAAACTCCAATCCCTATATAGTTTTCAATCTTGTCTACCTCCAAAACAAACCCAACAATGCATATACATATACATAAATATATTCATATATGTAAATGTATATGTAGAGAATTCATGAGAGCCTAAAAAGAATACCATAGTTTTCTCATCACGCTGAAAGATTCCGTTCGTCTGCTTTTCTTGCCCTTCACTCTGTCTTATGCTTACCCACATGGAGTTGCTGCTACCTGGCTAGTACTATGTACATATATGTATGTATATATATATATATATATATATATACTTATCCAAGGCAATCAACAAAAATGCAGTGAAGTTTATAAACAGCTTGTATTTTGGGTAGTGAAAATCACGGTGATAAAATTAGGGTTTGGATGATAATTATATTATGACTTAAGTTAAATAAATGGTAATTAATCACGAGAAATATAATTAATGCTTGTGGATATATATGATCCAACTTAGAAAGAATTGTAGCAGTAGAGATATATGTATATATGCTAGGCCCAATAATCTAAAGAAGAAAAAGTAGATAAAAGGCAGACGAGACGCATACATATATCTATCTATATGATCATGGGATATATATGATTAGAGTTGCAAAAAGTTCATTGAGCATTAAAAAATGGTGGTTATAGAGAAAAGGTTTCCAAAGTAGAGAAAAGCAAATGGCTGTTAAAAAGATAAAGAGAGATACATACATATATATATATATATATATATATATATATATATATATATATAAGAATAAAAGGCATACAACATAGTTGTTGTCTTAAATGAGTAACGAGGCTTATGGCTCAAGTTTGGCCACCACGATGCGGGACTCATAATTTTTCAGATTTGTATGTTTAGTTGTGTATTAGTAAGATAGTAATTAAGTTAATTAAAATAATTAATTTTTTTAGATTTATATATTTAATCAAAATTAATGATTTAATTTATTAATTTATTAAGTTAATTAAGATAGTTTCCGTGTGCTCTAAGTATGGCGAGGTGTAAGAATGCAGGCGAAAAGTAGAGAATGGAATTAATGGTGGCAGGTTGTAGATGATGTCAAAGCACTAGTAACAGTGTATGTATATACAGATATACACACAACCAATATTTATTCACAGTGCTTCAAATTATTAGCAGCATAATGCAGAAATAAACTCCCACTAATTTATGTATACTACTGCTTTTCAACTAATCCAATTCACACTGCATTAATTAAATAAAATTTAGTTTTACAGAATCAAAACATACGAAAGTAATTAAAAAAGTGAGATTTAGAAAAAAAAAAAAGAAAGATGAAAGCAGTAAATGAAAAAGAGGGAAGCTTTTGTATTGCTTTAAAAGGGACACCCACTTTCTGCAATTTATACGAAGAACTGCTTTATCTTGCAACTTCCTGCTTTTGAGGGGTTTAATTAATTTATAATTTTATAAAATAAAAGACTTGGATTCCATAACACTCAAATCTCTATCTCTATCTTTATTTTTATAAAAAATCTGATTGGAATAAGTAAATGTTTCCTCAAGAGGGATATCTTTCGCACAATCATAAAAGTAGCACATGATTACAGACATAATCCATCTATTGATCCACAGATTCAATCAAACTAGCATTACATACGTATACACACACACACACACACACACACCCAACATTCCACCATTAGTTCAATCAAATGATTCATACATTTAACCAGTGTATACAATGAAGTTTCTTGTAATGACCACCCTTATATCTGTTTAATCATACCCAATACTGAAACTTAGAGTTTGTTTTTTCCCTTTCAAATGTGAGAAACACACGTTGGTTGTACCATCCAAAGTCTTTGCATTTTGCTCGTAAAGTATATAAAAACAAATACAATCAAACGTACGCACGAGAATTCCAGAACCACCACCGCGTCTTGTGCTAGTAAAGAAATGGGATATACGTAAAGATTAGTCGAGAGAGGAGGGAGAAGAAATGGGAAATTAGTTTATATAAATATGATATAATGTTTCCATCTCATTAAGTAAAAGAAAAGAAAAGCTAGAAAAGGAAGTAGATGGGAGTAAGGAGGCTTCTTCCTTTTTAGGAAATTAATCATATCATACATAAATTAATTAATATCCCAATTTTATTTCAGTTCATAAATTGTTTTTTAAAAGTGGGAAAGAAACGACAAATTCTCTACTTATGCTTATGGGTTTTAATTTAAAGTAATTGGAACAATCTTTTTGTGATTCTAAAGTGGTAATGTCTTTAAGGTTTAAAGAAGAGATGCTTAAATAATTAAATATTTTAATTTAAAAAAAAAAAAGATATGTAACTTTAACTTTTTAATTAATTTGGATTAATGAGTCTGCAACTTTTCAAAGATGAGAATGTTGGGTTGGGAAAATCAAAGGAATTGAAGAAGAAGATGAAGAAGAAGAAGAAGAAGAAGAAGAAGAAGAAGAAGAAGAAGAAAAAAGTTCATTCTTTTACAAAGCATCAAAAGCAGTGCTGCTCTCTCTCTCTTGATATTTCTTAGGGAAGATTTGCTTTTTCCCTTGTCTGAGTATAAAAGTTGCTTCTCCTTTGCACAACACTTACGTTATGGATCATACCTTAATCAAATAAATTTTTCTTCCTACATTTTCCAACATTTTTAATTAATTTACTTATTATAATCAAATCATATATATATATATATATTGTCTATAATTCTCTTAAAGAGAGAAAAAAAAAAAAAAAGTTGAAGGCTTGTGATTAATATGTATGTATGTATGTATATACATTTATCACCTATTGATAAATGGATTCAAGTGATGATTATAATATATAGCTTAATTACTTTGTCTTTAACAGAGATTATACATAGGGCAAAGACTAAAAGCATATTCGTGTATAATTATACAATTAATCAACATTTATTGATTTTAATTTCTTATTAATTTATTATTATTATTTTATGTATATATATATATATATATACATATAATTAATTAAGATCCAACCAAAGTGTACGGATGCTCTTAGCTAGATAGGATACTTTTGGTCATGTGTTAAAGTTTGATCCAACAAAAATTAAGCTAAGCTTACCAAATATTTTGCCCCCTTTAATACATTCATGTTGTATTGTTAATTTGAAGGAACTTACATAACATTTTTGTACTTTATACACTCATTATAGGTTATATCCAATTTTTGTGTCGATTCCTTAATGTTATATATATATATATGTATATACTTCTGAATAAATGCATGTATTTTTTTTTTTTGAAGTAGAAGATGCATGCATTCATCAATTATATGATATGTAAATAATAATTATAATACTACATAAATTATTTTTAAATGAGATCGTATTTTAATTCAAATTTACGATTTTTTATAAAAAAAGAATATATTAACCATTAAATTAGAGAGTAATTAATTTTAATGTTATAATTTTCTCGGTATCATAAGGTAGAACTTGAAAAGTTAAACTATAAGCTATGGGTTTTTTTTTTTGAACATCCGATGAGGTATAAACTATCACTATAGTTTTTTCGGTGCGATATTTCCGCATTTTTCAAATTAAAATTGTATTTGAACAATCAACAATATTTTGATTAGATAAGTGATATATTATTTTTTTTATAAAAGATTATGAGTTCAAATTAAATTATACATATTTATTTAGAATATTTATGTATTTCTATTTTTTTTTTATAAAAATGTATAATTGAATCCATCAAACCTACTTAGGAGAGAATTAAGGTCATGGATGGCAATATACAAGGAAACTGATTCCCACATCGATTCTACCTAATTAATTAAGAACTGGCTCTGCTCAAAATCTATAGAGACGTACGGCTAAATATTGGAAGACAATTTCTTTTTCTTTTTATAGAATAAAAAAAAAATAGAAGAAGAAGAAAGAGTAAAAATAGAAACAAAATTAACAGATACAGATTATCATAACTCTTGAGTTCTGAAAACGATACAACTATCCACAGATTCAAGAAGTCCAATATCGTCAATGGATTCAACATCCTGATCCATACTCTCATCATCAATCGAAATGTTTAGATCAAGCGACAGAGTCTGCTGATCCATTTTCTCTTCTTCCTCGTCTGATTTTTGCTTCACAGGAGGGGAGCAGGCTCTTGATCTCGAGCTAAAGCTTTCACAGCTCAAAATAACAATGGCGTCCCCGAGGCAAACCTCACCGACATTACTGCTGCTTATTCTTCCTCTTTCAATTGCTCTTTTGAAACCAATTTGAGAGCAATAATCCGCTTGCTCAACATCTTCAACCAAGAAAACCCTGTGCGGGTTGCTACTCACTGCTTCTGCAAATCTTTCAATGTAACTGCAACTTTGCTCATCTCTTGACCTCTTGTTTCTGCAGTCTTCAATGGAGTCAGCTCGTGTGGACGAGAAGCTGCTTAGCGCAATCGAAACGATGGCGTTTTGGGACCCGAAAACAAGCCTAGCTAATTCTCTAGCAATCTTTTCCTTACCTTCCGCATCAACACCTTGGAAGAAGAGCCAAGTTTCTTCTTTAGTCTCTCCATGGTTATCTCTTATTTTATTCCCTTTCCTTCTCACCATACCAGACCGGCATCTTAAGATGGTGCTGGCGATTTCAGGAATGACATCTTTCTGCCACGGAACCTTACTCTCCAATGCAGTGCATAAAGTTGTAAGATTCTCAATGTTCGGCTCTTTGAATCTCTGGATATATTCCATCTCCATAACATCACTGGAAGAAGCTGAGTTAGGGTTTGATGAAAATGGGGTTTGGGGATTGTTAGGGTTTTGATAATGATGATGATGATGATCGGTTGTGTATAATCTCAAACTGGGTTCGACAGGCCATTGATGGTTGATGTGGTGTAGATTAAGGGTTTGCTGGTCGTATGAAAAACCAGATGAAGATGATGAGGGCGATACAGAAGGATTAAAGGTTAGGGTTTTTTCAGATGGGTAAGGGGACTTGTGGATGGAATCGCAAATTAAGTTCCACTTTTTGCAAAGGTTCTTGATTTGGACAGTGTCCTGTTACAGAGAGAAAATCAAAACACACGAAAAGAATACAAAACAAAACAAAAAGGTCTGTTCTGAACTCATTATGTGTTACAAAGAACTGAAATCCATGATTCATAACATATATATATATATATATACACACACACACATTATAAATAGACACGTGTGTGTGGGTATATAAATTACTCACTTTTTTTTTTCCTGGAATGATATCAATTTGCAAGTAAGTCTATCATTTTTAAGAATAATAAATTAATATTTTGATCAACTTAAATATTTTTTACTTCTTTATTTAAACAAAAAATATTAATGTTATACATGTGCTATTTCAGTTATCCTATTTTTAATTAAAAAAAATTAAAGTTAAAATTCATACATTTTATATATTTCCATAGTTATATGATATTTGCACATCAAAAATAATATAATCAACTACATACACAGTATATACATATCTACTGGAACAGATAATATCATGTATAGGAGTGAAAATTCTCATGGTTTGTTGTTATTTACATTAAAACTTGTTTGTTCTTTTTCTGGGTTTGCTGCTTTTTATAATTTAATAGAAATTGCGTTCACAGTTCTGTTAAGCACATTATATTCATTCTGCAGGAACTAAATTGATATGCTTGATCCTCAACTCAAAAAATACACACACACACATATATATATATGTTTGAAAAGTAAAGAATCAGCTACGATTATGTACCCATGTCTCAAGCACGTATATGTGTATGTGTATTTTATCCCATATATATCTAAATGTGTGTGTGTGTGTGTGTGAAAAAATATTTAAGACTGAGATAATGAAATTATAACCTTATCTCTGCTGCTGCAAACGGCTTTCTGCTCATCTTTGTATTTTTGGAGCCATGCAGGAAGGTTTGAAGTGGAGTCATCACTGCTTTGCAAACTTCGATCAGCTTCCATCTTGAAGTTGGCTGAGCAATCAGCACAGCAACTCAGCTGCGTCTCCTCCTCTCCAACTCCATTTTCACCTTTCTTCCTGCTGGATTCACTTTGTAGCTCACTGCACAAAATCAAAAAAGTTTTAACACCAAAGTTATTAATTTATTATAAGCCCCACATTTCAGTATATACGTAATACAAGTTGATTTCATGTCCCTTTGAAAGTTCATCAAACGGATAATCAGCTTCAAAATCAAAAGAAAAGATCAAAAGAAACGATTTTTACTCGAGGAAAAAGAAATCTGGTTGAGTTTATCAACTTATTTTAACCAAAAATCTTCATCTTTAATCATCATCTTTCATTTCTTGTTCAATAAAGCACGATTAGCTCACACATTGTTCAAGAACAAAAGTAGACCAAAAGTGAAACTTCATTTTTCTCATTGCCTTTCATATTTATAAATTCATCTAGATCCACAAGCATATATATATACACACATATATAAATATACACTACATCAGATTAACATATGTGCTTTCTCTTTTAAAAAGGTTAAAGAAACCAGTGTTGATTCTTCCTTCAGTCTTTTGAGACGCAAGAAAACTAAAGTAAAAATCAGCCATAGTACTATGTATAGATTATAAGAGTAAAATCACCCTTAAACTGCACCAGGAGACTATTTTAAATTCTTACCTGTCGGTGATGAGACTCAAGCTTAAGCTGCCTACTGGAATTGTAATAGGATGGAGACCCCAAACAGCTTCCAGTGAAGGATATCCAGACTTGCATCTCATATAAGTTTGGAAAGTAGCAATTCCCATGAGCCAAAACCTTCCAGTCTCACCAACGCCACACGCCAATTTACTAAGATCCATGATCATATGCTCCACAGGACTATAATATCCCCTTGCTTCCTCATCAATACCTGAACTACCTCTGTACTCAGTTGCCCATGCAAGATCTCCCAAGTTTAATATTATCTCTCTTCCCAAAAACCCCCTAACAAGGCTCTTTAGCTCCTGCAGCTTCTGCTCAATCTCTGCTCTGCTTAGATGACCCAGAGAAGATAAAGATAAGGTTATAAACTTTACTTCTCTCAGTCCCTCTGGTACATCTCCTTTGTCGAATTTTTCTGCTACTCCTCTAATCACACCTTCAATAGTCGAAAGGCACTCTCCTACAATCACAAAATTTCTCCTCCTTTTGTTCATCAAACTGTTTATAACATGCCTAATGTCCTCGTTTCCGATAGAATCATCTGATGCTTTTGGTTTGCTTAATACTGCTTTTGCTTGAACACTGTTGCTCTCTTTAGTCTTACGACTAGTAACTGAAGGAGCAGTCTGAGAACAAATCTCTAAAGACACGGCTTGCTCAACATTGCTTTTCACTTGAGTGCTGGAGAAACCGGCTTCTCTCATAACTCGACTAACACTAGGATCGTCTAGAATGGAGATTATAAGCTGCTCTAACTCTATTTTCACAGTTAAAAGCGGTTGCTGCTGGTTCTCGATGGAGCCGCGGCGCTGGTGAGCCTGAGCGCGCTTGAAGGCGGCAACCAAGGCGTTAGATATGGAAGGATATTGGGAATGATGAGGAGCCAAGATGGGGGCAGATGTTGAGGCGGGAAGACGGTTGAGTGCAACATTGAAGCAGAGCTCTAGGGCTTTACACTGGAGCGGATGAGAATGGGATTGGAGACAAGCTGTTCGGAGTAGGCCTGTGGAAGCTGCAAGCATGGTGTTAGCCACATGGAGCGGAGTGACTTGCGCATGGCCTCGCCGTCTAGCAAGAGTTACAGCTTGTTTGACGACGCTTGCAGCTTCTGGGGTTAGAGCTTGTTGCACTGTGCAACCTCCTGCTCTCATCTTGCTTGCACTTCACAAAACCAGTACTAATATATATAAACTGGAGCTGCTGTGGGAGGATCGATATGGATGCAACATATATAGAGATCAAAAGGGAAGATGTAAAATAGAATTTAGGTTCATGGGTGGTGCTGGGAATGGAGGAAAGAAGCAGTCTTTACATATGGGTTTGGATTGGGGAATTGAATGAGTATATGCAGGAATGAAGTTGGTGAGGAAGATAGAGATATAAGGAGAGATAGGGGGTATGCTTTTCTTGTAGGTGAGGTAAAAATTGGGGTCCAAAGTCGATTTTGTAGTGGAAAGTGGAATGCATGTGCTGACAAGCAGGACGAATGCAGCAGTATCAAAGGCAACTCAGCTTTGCTCTTTCTCTCTTTCTCTCTCTCTCCCTCAATTTTGATAAAAGATATATATGCAGTATGCTGCTCTCCTAAGTGGGCCTCTCTCTTTTATGCAAAGTATTATATATATATATATATATATATCATTAATATTATCATATGACGATATTAACACATATTAACACCTCTCTCTCCTTTTCCTCTCTAGAGAAATTAGACAATTGCAAGATTCAAATAAAATCAGCTGTTAGTGAGATAATTTAGACCCTTAATTGGGTAATCAGATTGAAAATGTGATGAAGATTTAATTTTTGGAAGATGTTGATTAAATGGAGGAGGGAGGAAAGGTGTTTTTCATTAGATCGAGGAGTTGAAAATGTTTTGAAAGGAATTGGGAAGTGTGTAGGGATTTTGCTTGGCTGAGGTTCCGGACTCAGACAAGGAATAAAGTGGAATTGGCTTTCTATTTACTTATTTTACGACCATATCATCATCTACTTGACGCTCTTCGCCATTTCTTTGCATGGATATAAATATATATATATATATATATATACACACACATAAATTTATATATATATATATATATTAACAACTCAAACATCAAAACATTCTCCATCTCTCCCTCTCTCTCTCTTCATTATTTCATAAAGTTGGAGCTTTTTCCACCTTCTCTTTTTATTTTATTCCCAAAAAGAAAAAAAAAAAAAACATCAAATGACCCAACTAATAAACATGTATACATACAATGATAACGAACTCCCAGAATCATTGGCGATTGTTTGGTGGGTTTGGTTCCTTTCTTATTTATGTGTACTATCCTTGTGTCTAGTGACACTTTTATATAATATATATATATATATATGTATATATAAATCTAAAGAATAAAACTTTCTTGAGTCAGTTTTTGCATAATAAAATTCTTATTTTATTATGTTAATATTACAAAATTTTATAAAGAAAATATCTTCACTCTCACTTCAAGATTAGAATTCTTGCCGTAGTATTAGCTCCAAACAAATTTGCCATATCATTAGCTCAAAAGGGAATGTCATTATGATAGTTTTATTATTATTATTATTTTTTTTACCATTTAGAAAGTACATATTATATTACGTATGTATGTATATACGTAATTTAGAGTTTCTACATATATATATATATATATATATACATTCAGGAAAATATAATGAATATTCAGGAAAATATCATAATGGTTATACTGGTGTCATTCCTCTCAGCATGCGATTGCATAGAAAGATGAGCAAAGATACCACCACATATATATTCTAAGTTTTCTAGGAGTTTACAAAATAAACTAATCAAAACATAATTTCCTTACACAACTCACGAGAGATCTCCCTTTCATTCCTCAATCATCTTCCACTTTTACTTGTGTTTTTATGCAAACAACTCTTTCAAAATCAATCTTTACCTGTAAATTAATTCTGCCATTATTTTCAGTCTATGAAAGAAATTAAAGTAATTAATTATTTCTTTTATACCCAACAAAAATATATATAACAATGAAAAGAATGTCCAAGGATGAAGAGATCAGAGAATAATCCCACAATCATTGAAGAAAGCCAGTGATGGGAAATTGATACAACTAATCAATGACCAGAAGACAGTGATTAAAAGCTGATTTTATATATATATATATATATATATATATAAACACAGTATACCCATCTATATCCAAACACCCACTTAAAAGCAATATATGAAGATGGATATATCTATATGCGTGTCTCTATTCATGTTTAATAATAATAACCCAAGATCCAAAACTAACAATTTCATATGAGATGACTGCATGAAATGACATGATTAAAGCTTCGTGATATATGGTGCTTGGGAATGTTTCAGAGTCTTATTGCCTTAGTTGATGTAGGAATGTAGGCCTTTGTTTCTTTTTACAGTGTCCTCTAATGTTTTTGAGGGCCACCATGCCTGCATTTTCAATTCTTTGAAGCCAATGTCCTGTCTAGTCCTTCTCTTTCTCTTCTCTTCCATCGACTAATGGTTATGATAAACTAAGACTGTTTCAAATAAATTCAAAACTGTCTTTTCCCTAAATTCACAATTAATCAACTAGAAAAAAAATCATACGAGTAGGACAGTGCTAGCTAGAGTTGAGAGTTGTATGCATAAGTGGATCAATAATAAAATATATATATATATATATATATACTGGAGCAAATTGTAGATGGTAGGACCCAAACAGAGAATAGCAAAATATACAAAATCTTGGACCGTTTATTCTTTTTTTTTTTTCTCATCAGTGAGCATCATGGTCAGTAGTCCCCAGTCAAAAAGCTAGTTTGTATCTTTGTTAGCCTAAAAAGACATACAAAGGGAACCCAAATTATTTGAATGCAAAGCATTTTCTGAAATGCTAGAAAAGGAGTGTTTGAATGAAAGCCAGAGCCAGATAGGAATATATACAGTTACTTACAATACACCCTAACTTCTCTTCTCTCTCAGACACTTTATTCAGATAAGCATGTAACTGTTACAAAAGCCACTGGTTAACTGTTACTAAATATGTATTTGGACACTAAAAGATTTGTATAATCAAAATGAAAGTTGGAGGGGATAGCTTTTCTCTTCTTTCGCTATCAAATCCATTAGTTTTTCATGGGAACATATTATATTAGAGCCACCTATAGCTCAGCTACCCATATATGTAAAATATATATATAGATACATATATAATTTTCTTCTTCTTTAGCTTAAAGTAAAGGTACTCTCCTCATAAAGCAACATTAAAAGTAAAATATGGCATTATCTACTCAAAAGGGCCGCTCATTTTATGCTTTTAAGCTTCAAATAAGCATCTTTTGCTCTCTACGTGGCCATGTGGGTGAAAGCAATAACCAGGAGAGGGAACAAAAACTTGGCAGAGAACGAGAGAGAGAGAGAGAGAGAGAGATTAAGGGAGAGGGGAAAAAGTTAATAGATATATAAATATATAGACATAGATATATATATAGCATATATATGTGTGGGCGGCCAGAGACTTTAAACTTTAAAGGGTTTATAAGGGAGAAAAAGTTGCTCTAATTTTGACATGACAGCCTTGTTATTTGTTAATGTAAAGGTGATGGAATTACGTACCATACACTGCTTTTCTAAAAAGTTTGCATTATTTTATCATTACTATCCACAACACCCTGTTTCTTTTCATCTATTCTTTAACAAAATTTAGATACATCACTAGCGCTTTTTACCTCCTACTAATCTTCTAATTAGGAGCAGTTGAAGAGATCATTTAGAAATACCTTTCCTTTTTTCTTTTTTTTTTTTTCTTTTTTTTTTTTTTTTACTTTCAGTGGGTGTGTGTATATATATATATATAACAATTATGAGGACTCGTGTTTTCATTATTATGGTTTAGTCTTCAGGGGGGGGATGGCTGATCTCATCATGCTTCAAAGAGAATACAAGTTCATGCACAAATTGGAAAGTGCTGTCTATAAAAAAGGTGATCTAGTTGGTAAGGACAAGATAGTTGGTAAAGAGAGGTCTTCCATGTCCTGATTAATTGTATTTGATTATTAATGGGTTTGATCCTTATAATTAGTACCCTAGAGTAAACATCTTGAGGGTACCGCTCAAACTTAATTCTAGTGCATGAAACTTTTTCTAATCCTAGAATTCATACTAGATAAATCAGAGTAGCATATATCACAAATTGGAGAGTCCGGATAGAGTGGCAATCAAACTGTAATACCCTTCTAAGATTTCATCTATTTTTACCACAATTTCTTGAATGAGATCTTCAGTCTGTTCATCTTTAATAAATGGGTTGATGATTGATTATATAAATTGTAAAAAGGAAAGTAAAGTGTGAAGTGAAGGAGAGTAGAATGCTCAGATGGGGAGAAAGCTAAGTGGGGTCACAACAGTAGCACACGCTTACAAGACTCAACAGAGAAAAAAAAAGCTGCAGGTATACCCTCTGTAAATTTAACACAACCACACAAACTGCAGAAAGTGGAAGAACACAGAGCCAATAGATATACGGATTGGAGAAGAGATCGAGGAGAGAGGCGTTATTATTATTATTTTTTGGCTAGCTACAAGAAACCCCACTTCTCATTCTTCTCACTAAGAGAAGACAAACAAGGATTCCTTGCGTCTTACTCGTATCTCCTTCACTCCGTGGCTATCTTATGATTTCTGTAAAGGCTATTCATATACAACTTCTCTCTCTCTCTCTCTCTACCCTATATATATATATGTATATTATATATATTGCTTCCTTGGAATGACCTCGTTTTTTGAAACGTTTTCCTTCTTTTTCATCTTTTACAGCATAGATTATTATGGAGACGTTGGCAATAATGTTTCCCTCTCTTCTTATTTGTAAAACGTAGATAGATATTCTTATCAGCTTCTCATTAATTAGCTTAGTAATTGCTTATGTTGTATGAAGAAGTTAAAATAGGTGCTACCTATGTATGCTCGAGTCATAAATTACAAATTTTTCTTTCATTTTACAATTTAAGATTTTTTGAAGTTTATTCTTCTTTGAACTGTTATGGCTTGTTCCTACAGCAGTTCAAACTCCGAATTTGTTTTTTTCGAGAATATCTGCAAGTATCTAAGCTTCTAAATCCTAAAAAAAACAAAAGTTGGCTAAATAAATTAAAATTATGTATACCAACAACAAATTACACAACAAAAGCCTAGTAAACTAATTATTTGTGTGACATCACCTAAAAAATGACAAATTCTGAATTAGAATAAAGGTCAAGCCACCAATTCATTCAATTTGATATACACATTTTTTCCTCCTATCTCTTTAACTCATCAACATTCTAGTTGTGCATGAGAAAGGCAAAATAAATATAAAAGCAGGAGAAACAAAAGCAAACAGAACTAAGAGAAAAAAAATATCTAATAGGCTAATACTCATGAATAAACAAACTTCTGCCTGAAAATTCAAATGATGGATAAATGGCATTTTCATGTTCAAGGATCATAGAACTATTACATGCCGATCAAAAAAGAATAATACAAGAAGTCCTCGATACAAGAATAATACAAGAACCTATTATATACTTCCTATCTCTTGTACTATTTTTACCATATAAAATTGTAATTGGAACTAATAAACAAAAAAATATTGCAACCAAAGAAAACTAGTAGTTTACTCAAGCAAAGCTACAGCTCAATTTTCTCAATTTCCAAGTTCACTTACCTTGACTATCGGCAAAGGTTTCAAGAAAATTACTTTGAAGTAGCGGAGCAAGTATGCTCTCAATAAAGGATCTGTGCTTCCGTGTTTCCTCAAGTATCAACAAATGAGCAGCCTCGCAAGCTTTTGTGCTGGGAAAACCTAATGTCCATCTCCCATCTGCAGCAGGATGGGCAGTCTTTGTGGAATACCCTCTATTCTTATTTGGATTGAATCTTGGGTCAAATTCTCTTATTCGAAGATGCAACCATGTCGGATGATCCCCATCTATATTTGGCTGTGTTAAACAAAGAGAGAAACAATTAGATAATTAATTGTATCTAGAGATAGACAGGAGACTCCAAGAATGTGCTGTTACGTCACGCCTGTTCTGGGCATTTTGATGTTTTTTTTTCTTTTTAACACTTTAAAGGACACTTCAAATTGTGTAACTGTCTTTGAAGAGAAGACCCTGATGACTAGTAGTTAAAATCTTACGCTCAAACCAGCCAAAGGAGCAATAGCAATCACAACTCCTCGGTGACTACGGAATGGATGTTTCTCAGCAAGGATTAATCTACCAGATACTCCACTAGCCACTGGTATAAAGTACAGATCCCTGCTCCTTTCATTCGAAAAAGCAATTTTGCAAGGAATTCCAGATCCTGCAAAAATTGACAAAGTCCAGAGCTAACAAACAAATAATCTTGAGAATTGCGTTTGATCAACAAAAATCTGGTTCAGATGATACATAACCTAAAGAAACATCTGACCCAAAGCTTGCACATAAAAGGTTTGAAACATAAGTTCTTCCAGGTTCAGTTTTTGGGGAGTTCATCAGCTTCAAAAAAGATTCTTCAAGCAAATTTCCTTTTAAAATAACTGCCTTGAGCTGAAGATGGAGGATGAAAACCTAGAGATTATGCACATAATGAGATCTTCAAAATGGATCCATTTAATGTTTGTAATGGAAACTAAAGCTATGCATTAAAGGTATCACAATAATATAGAATCGCAAAAGAAAATCAAATTCTCTTCTCCTTTGACATCAATCCATTTGAAAGAATTAGAATAAGAATTCTCAACATTTATGCCCCAAAGGCACTTTTATTTATACAAACTCTCGGCAGCAAGGCCTTTTCACATGGATGTCCAAGGACTAAGGCTTTTTGTTTTTTTAGGAACAGAAAAATTGTGAACTGTCTAATGTCTTAATTTTCTCTAAAAATCAGTTTCCCACTAAAGTAGAGATTCTAAATTTCACTAGATTTTAGCATGTTGGAGTGACCTAGCTAACTAGTTACAAATAGTACCTTTGGGAAAAAAAAACCTAGCTAGAACAGTAACACTGAAATAATAATTAGGAACTGCAAATCCTGAAAGTGA
>NW_019014588.1:323352-349027 GCF_000150535.2 Carica papaya
AAAACATTTGTGAGTTTTACTTTCCTTGAAACATACAAGCATATGCGCACGTATTCATGTATCTGTATATAAGTTATTTGCATATATGTTAGTGATAGAATATGCACGTTGATTTGTTTATTATTTTTGGTGCTTTAACATTAGTAAGACTTTTAGCTCCAATGAGCTTTGCGCACATAAAAGTTTTTTGCTCAGATGAACTTTAAGCAGTAAAAGTGTTTAGATATTGAACCTTTTTTTGTTTTAGATTCTAATAAACTGTCAAGTGTGTGATAAAAATTTGAGCTTTAAGGTAAAGACTTAGTAATATTACCAAAACAGAAAAAAAAAATTAATTCGTCATTCAGTTAAAAGTTCTCTAAATTTATTTCCTATGCTGACAAAACTTAGAGAGAGTTTTTGACAAAGTTTACCAACATAGGGATACTCTTGTTTTGTTCTCACTTAAAATTTACTGTTTAGAATATTTATTAGTCGTGTGACTATTAGTTATGTTTATTACAAAAACAAATAATTAAAGTTATCAAATAAGAGGCAGATATGTGATATTTTATTTTTCATTTGTTTTGACAAGAGGTATTTTGGTAAAAAACAATAGTCAAAAAAGCTTTTGTTTTCCATTTTTTAGATCTCTTAAAAAACTGGCTTCGAAACTTTTTTCAGAAACTAAAAGCGCTCGAGCTTTTCACATTTCTAAGGATGATTCAAACACTTTATGGCTTTTTTTAAAAACCAAAATATGCTTTAAACACTTGACCACAAAAGTAATCTGAAAACCTTCATAGTGAAAGTAAATTATTCAAAAGGAAAAACAAAGTAGGGTAATAGGCTGTATAATCAAGGGCTTGTATCATCCTGAACTAAACCAGAAAAATAAAAAGGCAGGAAATTTTTTTTCTGAAAGCTATAGTTACAGTGCTAAGCCTCTCCATCTATAGAATATATAATCCTATACAATAACACAGGAATTTCAGATATGTAAAACTACCAAAGCAAAATAATCCAGCTAAAGAATAATTTCTTGGTTAGTAAGCAATAGAAGACCAGAATAGTTGACCTAAATAATAACAACAATAAAGCAATAATTTCCTAGGAAACTCTTAACTTTGCCTGCATCACCTGTGCTAGCTGAGACTCTTGGATCAAAAGAAAGTAAAGTGCTAGCAATCCATGTATGCATAAACCAGACAGGCAAGGCATGGAAGTGATAGATGCCCCCATACTAATATAGAGTTTATGTGATATATCAGTTAAATCCTTACACTGAATAGGTGAAGACTATGATCATCAACCGTCTTTACATGTAGTAATAGCTTCCGCAGAAACCACCCTGTATGCCACTGTACTAGTGCAGGAAAAGGTGGTTGGCAGGCTAAACTCGTCAACAAGGCATTTATTATCTGTAAACAGAAAAAATGAGGGAGAGAGAACTTTAAGATGACATTTGAAAAGTTGCACAGAAGGGACACAAGGTTGGAGTAGAATCAGAGATAGAGCCAAATTAGCATATCTCACCTAGAAACCATAAATGAAATGTATTACTTTTTAACACACTGTACATGAACTGGAAACAAGAAACAAAGATAGCCTATCGGAATACAGAAGTTCAATCCTGTGTTTAGAACCAAAATATGAGCTACAGGGAAAATAAGAAAGTACAAAAATGAGACAAAAAAATTTTCCTCTTTCTGGTGGAACAAATTTGTTCCAAGAACAGTTGCAAAAAAGTAAAATTTTAAAACACCAAAACACATACTTTTTTTTCTTATTTCTAAACTATCCTTTGCCCTCCATAATTTTTTTTTTAAGATAAAAATGTAGAAATGTATTAAGATAAGCACCAAGAGGGTACCATCCATATACAGAAGATTTACATATCAATGAGATATGTACAATAGACTCGGAGACAGATTTCTGGTATCTACAATGAACATGGAGACAGATTTCTGGGATATCTACAATGATGTATCTACATATCATTGATTTACATATCAATGAGTATGTCCTTTGCCCTGCAAATAAAAGCTTACTTTTTTGTCTTCAAATCTTCTCCATTTTAAGCTGCAGTAACTACTTTTTCTTCTCAATTGCTGCATACTGGTATGTTTTATTTCCTCCCATTTTTTTGTCTTTATCCTAATTTGTTCTTAAAAAGAAAAATTAATGCATTGGTCAACTTGAAGAAACAATATCTCGACATTATTTGGGTTCTTTGTTTTTGTTATTTATTTTTTCTAATGCAAAAGGATAGCACAAGAACACTAGTTATTCCCCATCACTGTGCTTTTTCTTTTCAAATATTATGGTAATAGTTCAGAT
This sequence comes from Carica papaya, assembly GCF_000150535.2. Next base: position 325,672 of record NW_019014588.1, read on the forward strand.
ATTTTGATAATAATTACAATATCTTTTCTAGATTTTTATGGCTAAAATTATGGTAATGATGAATTATAGTAACAGTGTTGGTTACTTAAATATTTGACACATTAGGTAGTATATTCTAAAATTAATTATTAAAAACAAAATAATATCAATTTAAAAAAAATAGTATGGAATTGAATATATTTCTAAATACAGATATTGTCAAGATATAGATATGCTAGCAAAAGATTAGAAGGTTAGGTTTCCTAATGAGTTAGTGTTCTATTTAGGAATGAGTAGGTTTCCTGTTGAGTTAGTGTCTTATTTAGTAATAAGTTAGTTTTCTATTTTTTTCTCTTGTAACCTACTATATAATACCATGTATTATCAATTCAGAAATAGAAATCTTTCTTTTCTTCTCATATTTCCTCACATGTTATCAAAGCTCTAAGCTCTTTTATGGAAATCTGTCTCTTTTCTCTTCAGCCTTAATTGTTAAACGATCTTCCTTTCAGCCATCATTGCTGATCTTGTTTTTAATTTCTCCTTCTTCTTTAATTCCCGTTTGGGCAGTCTTAATTGCTGCTGATTTCCTTTCTTCATCATGTCAACCTCCCAAACCACCGACACCACTGCCTCCAGCAATTCAAATCCATCCGAAGAGTCCAACTCTGTTCAGAAAATTGGAGAATTGCAGAATATTCAGGCCTCCTATAGACCTAATGGGAAGAACTATCTCAAATGGTCTCAATTTGTCCGCACATACCTTAAGGGCAAAGGGAGACTTAATCACCTTCTTGGAACGGGACCGGCAAAGGATGACCCATCATTTCAAGCATGGGATGAGGAGGATTCCATGATAATGTCTTGGCTATGGGATTCTATGGATCCCATAATTAGTGATACTTGTATGTTTTTTGCTACAGCAAAGGAAATTTGGGATTTCATTCGTCACCATATTCGAAGACTCATGATGCTGCTTAAGTGTACGAGATCAAGGTAAGAACTGCGGCTACTAAGCAAGGAGACAAATCTGTCATAGAATATGCAAACCTGCTGTAAAACCTGTGGCAAGAACTTGATCATTACCGAGTTTTTAAGATGAAACACCCCGAGAATATTGTCATCTTGAAGAACTTCATTGAAAAAGACCGAGTTTATGATTTTTTGGCTAGATTGAATTCTAAATTCGATCATATTAGTTACCAAATCCTTAGCAAGGAGGACACCCCTCCTCTAGAAGAGATAATATCATTGATTCAAGCAGAATAAAGCCGAATGAGTATTATGCTTCAAACACAACAAACCGTGAATGAGTCAGCCCTAATAGCAAAAATAGATCATCATGAGAAAGGAAAGGGTAATCTAACTCAACACCCCGGTAGAGAAAACAAGTGGAAGGAGAACAAGGACAATCTCTAGTGCACCTATTGCAAGAAACCGAGGCACACAAAAGAGAAGTGTTGGAAATTGAATGTAAGCCACCAAGTCGAGACTGGGAAAATCGTGGGGGGCAACAAAAGCCTCAGGCACATATGGTAGAGCAACCCAAAACTGAGAAAAATTCAGCAACAGGGGATTCAATAATGAAGAAATTGAGAAGCTCAGAAACCTACTGGGATCTCTTGGGAAACATCCTGGAACTTGTTCTCTGGCTCTTATAGGTAAACTTTCGTTCTCTTTTGTATGAATGCCTCGGAAACATTATATGCTAATTCTTGGATGATAGATTCTAGTACCACAAATCATATGACCCCCATACCTCAACTCTTTCACACCTATACCTCATGCCCGAGTAACAGGAAAATTTTAGTGGCCAATAGCTCTTTAGCTACTGTTGTAGGGTTCGGAGATATACATATCATACCTACCCTTACCCTTAAAAATGTCCTCCATGTACGAAGCTATCAACCAACTTAATTTCCATTCAAAAACTAACCCATGATCTTAAATGTTATGTCACTTTTTCCCTTCTTATTGTGTTTTTCAGGATCAGCACTTGGGGAGGAGGATTGGACTTGCTAAGGAAAAAAACAGTCTTTACCACCTTGAATCATCAAAAAACGGTAAAAGTAGTTTGTCCTTGGTTTTCTTCAGTTCCACAAATAAAGATGTCATTTTGCTATATCACCTATGCCTAGGTCATCCATCTTTTAGGGTTTTAAAAGACGTGTTTTCTCATTTGTTCCATAGATTAGATATGTTTGAATTTCATTATAACACTTGTGAATTAGCAAAACATGCTCGTGTATCTTTTCCTATCAACAATAAAAGAACCTCTCATCCTTTTCATTTAATTCATAGTGACATATGGGGTCCTTTTATAATACCAAATGTTTTCGGAGTTCGTTGGTTTGTATTCTTAATTGATGATTGCACTCAAGTTACTTGGCTCTTTCTTCTTAAACAAAAATCTGATGTTAGCATTGTTATACCCAACTTCCATTTAATGGTTCAAAACCAATTTGGGGTTAAAATAAAAAGTTTTAGGACAAATAATGTTAGAGGCTACTTCAACTTGATTTTGTCACTCTATTTTCAATCACAGGGCATCATCCATGAATCTTCATGTGTTAACACACCTCAGCAAAATGGGGTAGCTGAAAGGAAAAATGGGCACTTACTTAATACCACCCGAGTCTTACTCTTTCAAGGGAATGTTCCTAAGTCCTATTGGAGAGAGGTTGTTCTTACTACCACACACCTTATATGTGTTAGACAACAAAAGTCCCATAAAGATCCTTAATAGTTTTTACCCTCACTTCAAAATCTCAAATGGCCTAACACCCAGAGTATTTTGGTGCACTGCCTTTATTCACATCCACAACCAACAAAGAGGCAAGCTAGATCCCTGAGCCATAAAATGTATTTTTCTTGATTACTGATCCACTCAAAAGGGATACAAGTGTTACAACCCTTCATCCAGAAAATTATACATCTTTGCAGATGTCACATTCACAGAAAATAAAACCTTTTTTTTCCAAGTCCTCTCTTCAGGGGGAGATTTCAATGATGGAAGATAGTACTTGTGAGTCTTTTGAACCAATTAAAACTCTTGACCTTTCTCAAGTTCCAGCCCACGCTGTTGAATCCGAGACCTCTGACCTAATCACATCTAAGTCACTCAATTCTGCTGCTGAACCCGTGTCACCACTTGTCCCTACCAATGCAAATCAAAATTTACCAAGGTTCACTCAGGTGTATTCAAGGAGAAAGGCCGTTCTAGAACTGATCCAAGTCCAAGAATCCAACCCAGACTCTGGAAATGAGATACAGTAAGATCTTATCCACCTTTACATACACAATCTGTTGAAACACCTGATAATTCAAAAGACAACCTAAACCTTCCTATTATTGTGAGAAAAGGTACCAGAGAATGCACTAAATGACCGCTTTACCTACTATCTCACTATGTCTCTCTTAAGCACCAATCACCGCCCCACAAAGAGTTCATTGTAAGTTTAAACGTCATTACTGTCCCTAACACTGTTTCTGAAGCATTGTCAAAAAGAGAATGGAGGAATGCTAAGAGAGAAGAGATAAGTGCATTAGAAAAGAATAAAACAGGAGAGATTCTTGATAAACCAAAAGAGAAAAATATTATTGATTGTAAATGAATTTTCACACTGAAATATAAGGCTGATGGATCCCTTGAGACATATAAAGCAAGATTGGTGGCTAAAGTGTATACTCAAACTTATGGGGTAGATTATCAGAAGACTTTTGGTCTAATTGCAAAAATGAATACAATGAGAATTCTATTGTCATTGGTTGTCCACTTTAGGTGGCAACTTCTACAATATGATGTTAAAAATGCATTTCTCTATGGGGATTTAGATAAAGAGATATCCATGAATATCCCATCGGGATTTGAGGGGGACACATGTAACAAGGTATGCAAGCTGAAAAAGGCTCTATATAGGTTAAAACAATCTCCTAGAGCATGATTTAGGAGAGTTGCAAAAGTCATAAAGGAGTCGGGATATAAACAAAGCCAAGGTGACTGCACTTTCTTCATTAAACATTCAGCTGTAGGGAGAGTAACTGTATTTCTAGTTTATGTGGACGATATTTTAGTGACTAGAAATGATGAGAGAGAGAAGCAGGAACTGAATCAGAGACTAGCAAAAGAATTTGAAATAAAAGAACTGGGAAAACTGAAGTATTTCTTCTGTATTGAGGTGACACATTTCATCCAAAAAATCTTCATATCGCAACAAAAGTACATGATTGATCTATTGACAGAAACAAGGAAGATTGAGTGTAAACCAATTTCTAGACCAATGGACCCAAACCATAAGTTGGAAGAAGCTAAAGAAGAACCAACTATTGATAAAAGAATATACCAAAGATTGGTCAGAAAACTCATATACTTTGCTCACACTCGGCCTGACATAGCATACTCAATGAGCGTGATTAGTCAATTCATGCACGATCAAAGAGAACCTCATCTTCAAGTTGTTTACAGAGTACTGCATTATTTGAAAGGCAATCCAGGGAAAAAAATTTTGTTCAAGAAGAACGACACTGTTGCTCTAGAAGCTTACACCAATACTGACTATGCAGGTTCCCTAATTAATAGAAGATCAACTACAGGTTATTGTACATTTTTTAGAGATAATCTGGTAACATAAAGGAGCAAGAAACATAATGCGGTGGCAAGATCATCCGCAAAATCAAAGTTTAAGGCTATTGCTCAGGGATTATATGAGCTACTTTGGTTGAAGATTATTCTAAATGATTGAGAGTCAAATGGGAAGGATCTATGAAGCTTTATTGTGACAACAAATCAGCTATCAATATTTCTCATAATCTTATACAACACGATAGGAAAAAGCATATTTAAATTGATAGACATTTCATCAAAGAAAAATTGGAGGAAGAGTTAGTGTATAAATCTTATGTTCCATTAGAACGTCAAGTAGCTGATGTTCTAACAAAGGGGCTGAACAGTTCGAACTTCCATTATCTTGTATTCAAGCTGGGAATGGAAGACATCTATTCCTCAGCTTGAGGGGGAGTGTCAAGATATAGATATGCTGAAAAGAGATTAGGAGGTTAGGTTTCCTAATGAGTTAGTGTCCCATTTAGGAATGAGTAAGTTTCCTATTTTTTTCTCTTATAACCTACTATATCATACCATGTATTTTTTTTTTTTTAAATAAAAAATGTGAAATAATATTAATATGGTACTAAAAAATCGGGAGTACCACTCCTGTACAAAAACTTTACAATGTTGTTAGTGAATCAATAATATACCCAAAATTCACATCACTAATCATATCATGCCCTAACAATAAAAATCCAAAATAATGCAACCACTTATCTCTCAAACTATACAAATCATTAACTTTACCCTCAAAAGCTCTAGAATTATCATGTATTACCATGTATTATCAATTCAGAAATAGAGATTTTTTTTTTCTTCTCATATTTTTTTCACAATTTCTCTAGTCATGAAAAATTAAAATTAAACAAGAGATAGTACAATGGACAGTTTGGTTCATTACCAAACAGTTAGCGCAACAAATTTGCATTCACTCCAATCCCATATATGCTAAACATACCACTACATATCTTGTTCAGGCCGATATTATACCATTGAACTCTATCTGTTTTGTTCCTTCATTTTACCAAATGTTACCAATAGCTGCATGATCATATACCTGAGGCATACATCTCGTGAGAATACCCTCATCTGCCATTGTTGGGACTGATTTGTCACAGGACTGAGGTCAAAAATATAAATGAGATTAGATGGTCAGGATAGTCCTGGGTTGGATGTATATGCTAACAAAAATTAAATGAATGCGCATTGGATTTGACATGTACCATCAAACCCTGCATATGTCTTGATCCAATTACTGAAGCCAGAAAATTTTCAAGATCTGCAAAAAGAGGTAAATATATAAAGTTATGCATTGAAAAATTTATTTCAAGTGATTCACCTATATATATAATACCTTTGCTTTCTGCTAGAATAAGCAATAAAAAGAGAGACGCCAGCAATATACTTTGGTTTTCAGAGTAAACATAAGCAAGTATTCCACAGCTGCACCACAAAAAGTCTATAAGAAAGATTATCATTCTATTCCTACCACCCCAATAAAAATAAAATAATTTCCAACAGAACAAGTAAATAAAACAAAAGAAGAAACATAGGGACAGAAATATTGTTAGCTCCCATGGGATGTTATCCAGATCTCAAATACCTCCAAGGAGTTCCTCTCAAACCTAACAAGCAGTTGCTTGAAACATAAATAACTTTCTATTGTTAGAATCTTGGGGATTGAATTATGTAGTAAAAGTTGATTGGGGATGCAAAGAAAGTAAAGTATGGAGGCTAAACAAAAAATAAAGGAACTTCGAGGATTAAAGAAGAAAGATAAAAAAGTTGTTGTGATGGAAGGGCCTTTTACTTAGCAAAGGAGTCATACATGCAGCCTGTTTTATTTTCTTTCTTTTCTTTTTTCATGCACATATACGTACACCCCTAAGTATATATATAGCCTTTGTTGCTGACTCCATCTTCTCCATATTCTTCTTCTTTCTCTCCCTCTTCACCGGCATTTTCTTTCTCTTCATTTTCATTGCCATTTTCCTTATTCTTCTTCTCATACTGCCCGAAGGCTTTCCAGGTCCTTTATTTCTCTATTTCTCCACCGTCACTTTCTTTCTTTGTCTTCATGGCAATCTAGATTCTTCCTTCTCCACTATCATTCTCAATCCTTCATCTTCCCTATTTCATTTTTTTATCAAATTAGAAATTGTTTTTAACATCTATCCTCCCATAAAGTAAGAAAATGGAAGAACAAGGAATTTGTACAAATTAACCTCTTGAAGACTATTATGATTCTGTGACCAGAATCTTGTTACTGGGCAGTTAACAACAAAATCATTTTCTAGCAAAGGGTTGATATCCTTATTTTTATTGTGAGAGCAATCTATTTTGTGAAAATATATTACAGTTCATCAAATGAAACTCGTTAGAAAGAGCTCCAATCTAGTAATTTAAAATAATATTTTGGCTTATTTTATTAATAGTAAACATACTCCTTTATATAGAGCTTACAATTTTTATTTAAAAATATTAATATATTTAAGAATTTAAATTTAATTAAAAATACTTTACTAAAATATTAAAAATCTTATATTATTTAGGAATACACTACTAATGGAAAATGACATATTATTTAGAAATCAAATACTAATTAGAATTCCAACTATTTAGCAATCTAACACTAGTTAGGATTCTATATTAAATTGTACTTCACCTTCTTAATTAATCGTTATCTTGCTTTCTATATTTGTGTCCTACAAATGCGTCCATAACATTACTCCCCTCCTAATCATTAAATTTGTCATCGAGCTTGAAATATAGATATAACTGATTCATTGGTCTTTTCTTGTCGTCTAGTGTCGCATTCAATCTCAAGGCAAAATAGTTTTTTACAATAGTAACCTAAAACAAACGGTTCATCGCAGTTATAACACAGCTCCTTCAACCTCCTTTCTACCATCTCTACTCTTATTAGTTTTTTTATAATTGGAGAGAAAGGTTATCATATTGTGTCATAATATTATTGCCCTATGGAGCCAGTATTTTTTGAACTGACTTGTTAGGCTTGATCTTGAACTGAGAAGAATCACTATAATTGTGTTCGATCATAGCACATAACTGTTGTTTTCTTTCAAAAACTCTGACTATGCTCATTGCGTGCATAAGAGTAGTGGGTGGTTGCATCTCGACCTTTAAACGGAGAGAATTGATCAATCCTGCTGTGAAAAAATTAATTTACCAATCACGGCGTACCGTAAAGGCTCGTGCCAACAACCTCTGATATTGTCGTTGATACTCCTCAAGTGAGCCCGTTTGCTTAAGGTTGATCAATTCGCCCAATGGACTGCTTTGCAATGGCGGTCCAAAACATAGAGTGCAACACTTCACAAATGTTTTCATACCATGTCCGACTCTTCCTGTTATAGTTTAGAGTACCAAAGTTGGGTTTCTCCTATCATTTGAAAAGCTACTAGACTAACCTTGTCGAAGGCAATAGTCCGTTGATTAGCAAAGAATTGCTCGCATTGATTGAGGTATATCAAAGGATCTTTTGTTCTATCGTAGGTGGAAAAGTCCAGCTTAGTGTAGCGTGGGTTAATTCCTCTGTTTCTCAGCTCTATGCTTGTAGCGTGCAATTTTGATTGGTTGTCAGCATGACCAGATTGAATTGTGTTATTGTTGTCGGCTTATGTTCCGCCGTCTAAATCTCTATCGCGTGACTGGATGATTATTTGAAAAAGAGTTTTCATTTGTTGAGATAGTTGTCGTAGCTTAGCATCCATTCGAGCCTCTATTTTAGCTACCAGATTTTCAATTCCTCACGCAATCCTCGCTCATCCATTGTATTTGGCTCTGATACCAATTTGTTATGATTTCGGGACTAGAATCTTCTCACTGGACAGTTAACAATAAAGTCGTATTCTAACAAATGGTTATCATCCTTATTCTTATTGCGAATGTGATTTATTTTGTGAAAATATATTACAGCTCATCAAATGGAATTACTACATTGGATCTAGTTAGAGAGAATTTCAATTCCATATTTTAAAATAATATTCTAACTTATTTTTATTAATAACAAGTATACTCTTTTATACAGAGATTATAATTTTTATTTAAAAATCTTAATCTAATTATAAATCTAAATCTAATTAAAAATATTTTATTAAAATATTAAAAATCCTACATTATTTAGAAATCCAATACTAATGAAAAATTACACATTATTTAAGAATTTAATATTAATTAGAATTTCAACTATTTAGAAATCTAATACTAATTAGGATTCTAATTATTTAGAAATCTAATATTAATTAGAATTCAATATTTAATTGAATTTCACCTTCCTATTTAGTCGTTATCTTATCTTCCGTATTTATACCCTACAATTGCGTCCATAACAGAGACTTTGAAGCACCACTTGCTACATAGATGATGGATCATGACTATATAGACTCTATTACTGGTTATACACAATCTCCATCATTAGTTTCTTGCCACTCTCCCTTCAAATTATAAGCAAAGTTGTGAAGATTACATATATCTAGTTGTTCTCAACTTATCCTATGAAACAATATTTTTTTTATAAGTAATTAATGTGGCACCAAAGGAATGAAACCTGTATTCAAAACTATATCTTGGAACAGATATTATGCAATTAAAATAGGTCAAAGACACTTAATTGTCCAACTGCTGGAAGAATCAATTGCAGCCCAAGTGCCAACTACTCTTAGGCTTGATGAAATGCAGAGAATTGGTAAGAATATCTCTTTCCTCATCTTGATAATGCGCTAATCTAACATCAATTAAACATGAAAACAATACTATAAAACTGGTAATATACCAACCTTTCCATACATACATTATCGTCCCCAAAGTCCTTGACAAAATAAGAATTGCTCGATATGTTCTCAGGCATATGCTCAAATATGTTGCTCCCCTTTCTATTTTCTGCTTCCCTTGACTTAGGATCAGGACATTCCATCATTTCCAAACCATTCAAAAGGTTGTGAAAAGAATCTAAATGACTACACCGGTCAGCAGTATCTCCTTGGGTTGCGTCTGTCATGCTTAACATGATGTAAGGATACAGAAGAATGCTAGCAATTGAATTAATCATGAATTTTCCTCCACAACTTGAAGAAGATGCGAAAATATATATAAAGAACTGGTAGCAGATATCATTGAGTCCTGAAGCAAAAGCACAAATTTTTATGATATGCTGGAATAAGATGTATCCATGCTTTCCAATCAACTCATTTTCATTGTTATAATCCGGCCATTTTTGCTGTTTCACTACTAACTGGATGCCCTTTTAATTTGGCAGAAGATTAATGGTACCCTAAATTATTCTCAAACTTTTCCAGGGACTTAAACCTGGGAACAGTCAAGAGACTTCACCTATAAACCCATATTAGGGAATGTGGATAATTATGACAATGATAGTACTATGATAAACTTATGACTGAGTTTCAAAATTATTGAATCTAAAACTTTTCAGCCTTCTGCCTGTTTGAAAGCATATTCTTAATAAACACATAGAACTATATGAGTAAGCTGTACCTCCATTTCTCAGAAGTCTCCATGTGCCTACTTTATTCGAATGACAAAAAAAATACAAAGAAAGGAGCTTGAGACAAAGAAGAACTAACGTTACTCCAACTTGGCTGCAGCAATGGGAGCAATATAGGGAAAACAAGCAACTTGAAAAGATTTTGGTTAACAAGTTTATTCAAACATGGATCACCAACAGAAAGAATATCCTTGAAGTAGAATAGGTCATCAGCGATTTTCTCAGTTTGTAGAACTATTTCTTCTCTTTTATGAGCATATTTCTCCCTGCATCAGGCAAGTTATTTGCCTTAAAATAATAGTAAGGCATGCAACTTCCAAATTATAATTGGTGATACAATACATAATTTTACCCAGTTGAAAGAAGCATACTTGATTGAACAAACAAGGGCGTCTAGATGAATGCACATATCTCTAAAGCTATACACCAACTCTGAGAAGTATGCTGAGACAGGAGGAGTCGTTACAAATTGATAGACCATGTCATCCATAACTGCATAAGCAATCACAGTCAGGGACTGAGAACATAACAAGTATATTGTAATCATTAATCAATGTTCATTCTGTTAGTGCTTGCGTGGACCAGATGAGAACATGAACATGTGCGAGACTGATGGAGAGATAAAGCCAGTAGAATACCGTTATATATACTTAGGCTCAAAGCACGTATAGCTGTCTGGATCATCTTTTCACTATGGCGAGAAAATTTAAGAGCCTCACTGTATAAAGGAAATGAAACAACAGCATCCTGCAGACATGATCACAGAAAGAAATAAAGCCCTTGGCCAAATTGTTATTTAGTTACTGTTTGGACTGAACTGAAGCAGCTCTTCATTATTTACAATTTAACTTGTTATATTTCTTATAAAAGAAGAAATGTCATTAAAAGGAGAAGAGAAAAAATATAGTTCCTCTAAAACATAAAGAAAAATGAGGAAAGGAAAGAAAAACAAAATTGAGTAGAAAACTGCTTCCCGATCTCTTTACAAGATACCTAGAGAGGCGTCTCAAATGAGGTCATGAGCCATGGTCCAAGATAATGCCAAAAAAGCCATCATATGCCAAAGAATAGAAGTGGTTGGGAACAGTCTTAAACAGCCAAGAAACCATAAACTTCTAACCACAGTAAAGAAAGCCCCTCTTGAGAATTCTACTCTACTTGTTTTACAAATCCAAAAGGATGAAAAAATAAAACATTAAAGACGTGAATGAGAGACCAGTTTGCACCAAAAGTATCAAAAAGCCTAGCCTAAAGCCTCCAGGTCAGATCACATGGCAAAAATAGGTGGCTATAGGACTCAGACCTGTCAAAACACATTAAGCACACATCCGTAGATGAGAGTCCAAGTCAGTCTACATGCCTCAATCAGATCATTCATGTTAGTTGGTTAAGGACAGTTGTTCCAACAAATAGCTTTGCATTTGCAAGAGCATTCAGCTCCCAAAACACAAAAGTGATACCACATTCCAGATGGTAGAATTGTAGGTAAGATGGGTAAAGAAAAGGATTTGCAAGTGCAGATGCCACAAATCTCAAATCCACACTGTATGGCCAGGTCTAGGTGAAGAATTGAAGGGATGAAATACGATTTAATGAAGGCATGTTAATGGTTTCCCACAAAAGAATTTCAAATAAAGATAAAATTACAGTAGCTTCCAGAGCAAGAAAATTTGGCTTGGTTTTATAATAGTATGACTTATAGATGCTATTAGTAGAGGAAAACAAATTGTAAAACTACCGGAACAGGTATAAGAACAAAATATAGAAATTTTTTGTAATATTTTAAATAATAATAGTAATAATTTCTTTGAGAGGAGAAAACATATATATATATATATATCATAAAGAAGCACCGAAGGGATGCATGTGCAACCCATGTACAAAAGCAAAAGAAAGAGAGACAAGAATTACAAGGGATTCAGCCAAAAAATCAATGAGCTCACCTAAGTCTTTACCCATTTCAGATAGACTAACCTCTAAAAGAATATTCTGAACCAGTGATCTCTAATACTAAAAAATAGATACGATACCCTCAAATATGCAAATATTTCTTTTTCCCCATATGGTTCAAAAGATGGCACTGAGAATTAGGGTAGTGGTTTCTTCTTGCTTTTGAGCAAATAGATACCATCCCAACCTTTTCCCAAAAGATTATGAGCCAAACCCCAGAGCCTTCTACCTTCCACAAATACCATTAAGCAGTTTCATACAAAAATGAACTAAAAATTAAAAAATGACTAGCCAGCCAGATTGCATAACGAAGTCAAAATGCCAACTGAAGTTAGTCAGTCACTCCACCAGCCAGATCAGGTCGGAGACCTCCCATATTGTCAGCTGTATCTGGGAACAGTTTCTTGCACAAATCTGACTAAAAACTAGTCAAACCATGTATATGCATTTTCAGATGGACAGTAGTTGCTGATGATGGCAGCCAATCGCTGGAAGTGTTCCTGTGGTTATTATGACTAGTGGTGGCAGTGGTTGGTTGCTGTTGTAAAAATAATGGGTATCTTTTTCCATTAAGTTATTTGACTTGAGTAAAGAAGTCTTGGTGTTTCTTGGAGTTTTAAATTAAACAGAAGTTGTGTAACAAAACCTAGAGAAATATAGTTAGCTTAAATAACAAAGCCAAGATTTGTTAGTCTTGCAAGTTATCTTAAATGATAATGTCAAGATTTGGTCATGTATCAAGGGATAATTGGCCTGTAACAGAGGGATAGCACCACCACATCTCCAGGAAAAAAAAAAAATGTAAACTGCATCAGTACCAAGGTAGTTCAGACATTAAAGCCAAACCTTGATCAGCCTGACAAAAAAATATAAACAGCCAGAGAGCATGCATAGAACTCAGCAATTAATAAGGTGGATTCTTCTCGTCACATAGACCATAAGGGGCTCTCACATATTTTTCAAAAGGCTGCCCTCTGCACCTCACAGGCCAAGCCATTTTTCATAATTAAATGCATCTCTTACATGTCTTCACACCTTCCCCCCTTTGCCCCAGTACAATGAAAAGTTGTCTTTTCCTAAAATAGATGAAAACAGAAAAGAAGATCTTCATATTCCATATCGTTGCGCTTTGATTTCTAAACAAGTCATAATTTACTGATGCATCAAATTTGTGACAAATAGAAATGATTGTACCTATCAAATGCCCTACAAGGAACCATCTAAAATAAGCTCGTTCATCCATTTGTTTTGAATTCATGCAAAATCCATGAATAAGCATATTATCTAATATCATCTAATATTAGATGGTAGCTTTGCTTGGAGAACTGCAGATAAAAGAGGGATGGTTAGGTACTGATCACTGTATATTGATCCAATAAAGTGACCTCCAAAACAGCATTCCCCATGGGCAAAAAAAGCCATGAGCTTAATTTATTATAGTAACATCCCTCCAAGAACTTTGCTGAACTAATATATTGGCAAGATTTCTAAGAGAAAGATTTTAACTTACCCCTTGAACCTTTACAAGAAGGCAAAGTGTGTCTCTGTTTACTTTGCTGCTTACGGCTCTGATTTAAGAAAGAAGAAATGAGCGCATAGGAAGTAATCAGGAAGATTTACTTCTGCATCTAATAGGCAGTTGAAAGTAATGAAACACGAAAGAGAAAGAAAATACAAACTGGAACAATGCAGCAGATGAAAGACATAAGAATGCCATAAAAATATTTATGAGGATAGAGAAAGAATGACATGACAACCTTAAAAATGACACATAATATGAAGCCAGGTCGCCCCCATTAAATTCATATGGATGAGTTATTATGCTGTTGATATAGCCATTGCTTAAACAGTAGTCTGCATGATAATTTCAGATGCGAAATAGAAGCAGTGTGAGAAATAAACCAGGAATTTAATAGAAGGAAAAAGCAAGGAATAAAGGTCTGAAACCGTTATCTCTATCCATTGTGTTTAAAAATATCATAGAGCGGCAAATCCTCTCCTCCAAAACCCAAGGGCACAGATATTGACACACAAAACAAAAAAAAGATAAATCTAAACATTTAAGTAAGTTAGAATTTATTAGTGACTCAATCTTTGGAAAAAGAAGCGATATTGGGCAGCGTTGAAAGCTTTTTCATTGGCGAAATCTCTTTCTACAGGGAATTCAAAAAGTTTTTTTGTACGACAAATAAATAACAAATCTTACAAATTGCAAGTTCATTATTTATGTTCTGAATCATTATGCTTAAATATTGAAGTAATGGTGCCTCAATTCTTGATTTGCTACTGATCTTTAGTACACGAACAAACTCTGCTAAAACTTGGAATTCCATAAAACATCTGCAAGGATAACAGATTACATAAGAAAGAATCAACAAGGTATTGAAAACCATAACCACGCAGAAGAAGCTGTTCAAAACAGGCAGCATACTCGAATATATATGGATCTTGTCTATCACCATAAGTAACTATCTCTACTATTGACTGCAGGAGGTCTATTACTACTTCCTGGAGGTAACAAAGAGAAAACTTGGTTAGTAGGAAGAAATTCCGGCAGCTTACATTACCATACCAGATGAAGTAAAAACTGTAAAATAAAATGTCAAATTAAGTTACCCTGTTATGCTTATGCACAACTTTGATTTGCTGAAGCTCCTTGATAACATATCTATATCAACATAAAGATCAAACAAAGTATTCATAAGAAAGTTCAGAATAATATTAATGGTGTTCAAAATCAACAATGTAAGGATAAAAAAAACAGTGCATTGTCAAAGGTCCAAAAGAAAGCAGATTGAAGATTAAGCAGTGGCTAGAAAACAAGTCCCCCTGCACATGTTTAAACTCACAAGAATACTGAAGAGTCTCCCAAAGAGGAAATTGAAACTTATGAACATGAAGATACAACAATAACAAAGGTAAAATGCAGATAATAATTTCCTTGCATAGAGCTCCTAGTTGAGAGGCCAAGTAATTTGAAATATCTCATCCAACTATATCAATAAAAATGCACATCACGAATTCTACAACAAGAAACGTAATCAAGATTTGTGTGTGTATGTCAGGGTAGGGGAAGCCTAGCATCTATGTATTCATCATTCAACAGCTCAGAGTTTAACAATACAACAATTAGAATAAACACAGATAGACAGTCATATTTAGCACCATAAGTCTTTCGAACAAGCACGGAAGCAAAGAGAAATCCTCCTAGAAAGCACCTCTTTATCGCATGCTCCTCCCAATTCAAATTTCTAAAAAACAAAGCAATAATAGCACCATTTCATTAAAAAAAAAAAAATCCCATTATTAATCCCCTGCACGGGAGAATTTAACACAATGTGCTTCCAATTTGGTGATTTCAATTCCAAACCAAACCTCTAAGTTGTGACCTAAAGTGACCAACAAAGGCAAGGTAGTTCAGGCTATGAAACCCCAACTTCTACCCCAAAAAGTTCAAAATATGACAACATGTTAGAAACTCAAGACTACAAGCAACCATTTCCAACTACTTAACAAGATTGAACTCAAACCTACCAACTGAAAAACAAGAAATCAACTCGAGACTGCAAGCATTTCGCAGTACAGTAGAATTTCGAGCTAATTCAGGAACAAAATCAAATGGCGAACACAGAGAAAATAGTTCAAGAAAGATAAGCATAGAATGAACATTGAAAAGCAGCGATCGAGTGATGTAATTGAGAAAGTTACTTGAAGTTCTGGAGAGAGAAGCGATCAACGGATCGCCAGAGAGAACTCCACATGGGGTAAGCGATCAATAAACTGAAAGGACCAGATCTGCTCGGAAGAGAAACTCCATAATCAGAGACTATGAGAAAAGAAGAGAACTGCACAAGTGAGACGTTATCATACCAGAATCAGCCTGTCAGGTTCTTTTGAGCTCCGCGCGCGGACTGCTCAACGCTGAATATTCGGCCGCAAGATGCTGGAACTGTTTGTCAACCAACTTTCAACCTTTTATTATTATTATTTTTTTTTTCTTTTCTATTTTTTTTCACGTACTGGGATCTAATTTAACGGGGTTATTTGTACTTTACGTTACCTTTGCTCGCAAAAGTTCATATGTGAATGATACGAAGTCACTAACGCACCTACTTGACGACGTTAATTGCCAGAACGCTTGAGACGTTTCGCGATTATTTTTCTACAAATTTCCGAAATTCAGCATAGCTATGGCAATATGGCTGATTTGAGTGGGATTTTACAGTATCAAAGCTAATAATGCCTTACCAAATTACGAATTTTAAAATGTTTATTCTGAAACTAAAAATGAGTTTAAAATTTTTTTATTTTTTGGACCGCACCAAATTTACAGATTAGTTAACCTACACACTACTAAAATATATGATTTTGATTTTCTCTAGACGGATTTTCAAATTCTTAATGTTGGTCTCTTTTTTGTCATTTGAAAAAGATATAGTGAAAAAGAAAAAAAAAAATTCTCTTATGGGGGAAAAAAACTCCCTCGTGGGTGGGACAAGAGTTTTCCTCCCTCAGGCTGAAGGGACTTGGTTCTCCTCTTTTATGGGCTTCCACTTTTGGCCCAACCCTATTTTCTTCATAAATCCGTCCTTTTATTGAATTTATTGGCTCATATTTTTGTGTTTGGTCTACTTGATATTAAGATATACTCTTCTCACGTGACTAAGGAGTCCATCACGTGATGCGTTCAAGCCTTGTTCATCTTTATCGAAATTAGATAAACAATCACATTATTACATAATGACCTAGAGTTAATAGTGACTGAATACAATAATAATAATCAATATTAAAAAATGTTTGTTGGTAATATTTTATTTTACAATAATATATCAACTAAAGTGATGCATCAAATAATATTTAACATTTGATAAGTTGATTTAACATTAAACGATATTAATTTTAATGTAATCGATTTATAGGTACGATTGAAAAGCATCTTTTTTTGGAATAAAAACGATAATATACAACTAGCCAAAAAAAAAATTAAAATCTACTTCAATTGAAAAATCAGGTCGATCGATTGATTACCTATGAGTATAAATGGAAATTACTATAACTCACTGAATTGAGGAATCCTCTTAAAAAAAAAAATAGTTGAAAACCCTTGTACGCAAAAATTCAATTTATTTTAAAAAATAACTAATTTATTACTAAAGTTAAGACGTTATTATTGGTAGTTGTTGCCAGTGCACTATCTAATAAAAAAAAATTAAAAATAATAACATAGTGGTGCATCGTCTCCCTTATATGTGAAATGAAGAGATTGAGTGTAGGTTTTAAATTTAAATAGACCTAAATCCCAAGAGATCATAACATAGTAGTTTAAAACTAGCTAAATAATTAATATGTTCAAATAATATATTAAATTAAATTTATTAAAACGACTAATTAAGTTCAATTTAAGTACATTTTTAGATATAAATGAAATCAAATTAAACAATAATTTTACCTAATTAACAACTAATCAATCAATTTTTTATTAGTCAAATAACAATTTTTAAAAAATTATAATATTTTAGTCCTTATTTTACTGTAATTTGAATAAATAATTAATAGAAATACTTGACTATTGAAAAAAAAAACCTATTTGTATCAAATAATCTCAATCTCATATGTTATTTATGATATTATTTACGTTGTATTTTGTTCAAACTTATTTTACTTATATTTAATTCATAGATTTTGATTAGGCAATATGAAAAATTAAATTATAATTTATATATTTAAATTATACACATTTATTTTGAGTAATCAGAAAAGTATATAATTTAAATTAAATGTTGAATTAATTTAAAGCAACATTATTATTTTACAAATTTTTATCTTGTACTATACTTCATATTTTATAAAAATAATTTATCATTATTATTATTTATTTATTAAAAAAATATAAATTAATTAATACAACTAAAGTATACCGATATTTGTCCTGTTACAATTAAACCTTCCACTAACGAGTGAAGTGCTTAACCCACTACCGGTATTTGAAGATTATCCGTAGGCTCATCTCACAAGTTTATAACATAGTCATATATTTATATTTATATATATATGTAGTTTAAATATTTAGCTTATGTATAGACCAATTTAAAAAATATTGTAATTTTTTTTTTATATTTACCCTTAGTAAATTACATGAAATTTTATACAATTTCATTTTTTAAAATTATTATATGGATTTTTTTATTCCACTCCAATTGATTTGAATCTACATTTATAAATAAAAATTTGAAGTCTTCCCAACACAATCTTAATAAATATATACTAAAAGAAATTACTCACGACAATTCTTTCTTAAACAAGTATGAATTTGATACATGTGTGTGTGTGTGTGTGTATATATATATAATATAATGTAGGAATGTTTTTATAAGTATCCAAAGATGAAGCCAAGGGTAATTTACCCAATTCCAAAAAACACCGATACAACAAATCGAGATAAAGAGTCCATCGATATTGTATATACATACATGTATACATACATACATGGAAGTAAGATTGTTAAATCAAAGAGAAAAGACACGGAAAAACCCCATATTGTAAGCAAACCCACGAAACAAGAAAGTACCGCAAAAAGCAACTAGAGAGGAAAGTGATGCGCCACTCACCCACGACACTCTGTTATGTGCCTTTTTCCTAATAATTGGGCGGTGACATTTAGCCATGGTTATATACACATATATATACACACACACACACACACACACACTACATGTGTGTGTATATATATATATATATATATATATATATAAAGCTTATTAGTTTTCAATTCCCTATCTAAATATCAAATCCATGTGCAAAAGTATTCATATGATTTGTTGTTATTATATATCACATGATTTCTTATGTCTCATCATTTCCATTTTTCTTCTTAGTAACACTAATAAATTCATCCTCTTCATTATTGAGGAGATATTTTTAAAATGCTGTTGTAAATTACTTTTTTCAAAAATACGATACGGGTTTAAGTCATATAAATAATTTAAAAAAATATATTTATTAATAAAAAATAAAATTGATGTAAAATATAATTATGGATCGTAAATAATAATTTTATTAATAACAGATAATGATAATTTTTAATTCAATTTTTTTTTTTACTTTAATGATATTAAAAAAATTTAACTGATCAAATTCTGTTAAATATGATCGGTATTGATAATTTATTAAAAAATAATTAATTATCAAATGATTGAACGATAAAAATAGTGAGCAATAATCATAGAACATTAAATCTAAAAAGGGTATTGTATTAAAAATTAAATAAATTAATATATCATTTGGAAAAAAATAAGATGATAAATGGATGGTCCTAGTAGGCTGAAATTCAAGTGGTCCTAATTACCTTTGTATTGTCTAAAATGTAGCTGAAGTACTCCAAATTTAATTAATACCAATGTCTACTTGTAGTCGAAAACAAAGCATGTAAAACTTGTTTGTAGTTTAAATTTAATTACCTATTAAAGGGCTTTTGGATTCACTACATGTTTCACAAGAATCTCACTCTACATAGTGAAATTACTCACTCACATTATTTGCATTAACCATATATTAAGATATTGGTAATTAAGTTTTTTTAAATGTTTTATCTCAAACTATATATATATATATATATATATTTATTTATACAAGCTCTTGGTGGGAGTTGTGATTTTTTTCACATATTTTCATTTAATTTATAATAGTATAGAAGGACATACAAAATGTAATATATAATATTAACTGAATAATTGAGGATTTGTGACTTACATTCTTTGCCTAAATCACCAATGAATAATCCTTATTTAACGAGTATCAAAAAAATCATTGTTTGTTTCATAATTATTTTTTAAAAAATATTTATGAAATTCAACGATAGTGGTCGATTATGTACAATCGTCCATTACTTTAAATGTAAACTTCTATCACATTGAATTCTAAATATGTCATCAAATAATCTACGTGGTTCTTATTATTAAGTTTATAAAATATTGTTTTTCAGAAAATGTCTAAAATATCTATTAAGTTTTGTTGATCCTACACTTCTTAAAGTTCTTAATATTATGTCACAATAGCTGAATAATTCGAACCTTAATGTCGGTAGATAGTAGTAGTTATCTTATATTTTAAAAAAAAAAAAAATTAAAATGTTAAGTTTAATTTTTTAACTCATTTAAATTATTATAATTAAAAAAATTAATTATTATGAAATATTTTATTAATTTTAAAAATATAATAAATTTATTTTAATTTAATAATTATAATTTTAATAGTGTGATAATAAATTAAATATTATAAATTAATGTTGGACCCTCTTTCTTTTGTTATATACCAAAGGTTGCTTAAGAATGTAAAGTGGACCCTTTATCATCACGCCCAAATCTACTTTACCAGCCTTGACAACTTGGGTGTTTAATTTTATTAAATGAGTTTTATTTCATACTGATTGGTACTTTGACATATAAAATGTATCGAGGATTTTGCTGTTAGAAGAAGAATTATATTTAAGAGTTAAGATTATATCTCCTTTTAAATTCTAATTAGTATAAATAAAAATTAATAGTTTAATACACCACATACATATAACATTTACTAAATATTTATAATGCAAGATAATTATTTGCCAACTTTCTGAAACAATGATTAGAACAAAATTCCTATAACCATAATACTGTCCCCTCCTCCTCCCCCCTTGCATCTCCATCTTCTCCGTCACTGTTTTTTTCTTACCCCTTTCAGTTTAATTATTCCCATTTAACACCATTTCAGATTCCCTTCTACTTTCTACTCTTTTTATCAATTAATTCTGAAAATGGAATAGAAAAAAACAATCGCAGCTCATGCGCATCTCTGTTTCGCAAACCCGAACCTCTGCTTACCCAAATCAAATTCCACGTAGAAATTCTGCTGCTGGAAGTTACCCAGAATGATCGCCGGCCCGAGGCTTCCGGCGGATTCGTCGACGGCGTTATCGGAGACAATCATCAAACACACCGCCGCTGGTTTTCCGATGAACGCTAAGTAATTGGAAGATGGCAGCACCATTTTAGCTCCGCCTTTGAACTGAAAAATCAGCTTCGGCACACGCATCGATTTCTCGCCGGAGATGTTGAAGCAAGGGCTTAACCCGGACTGGGTTTCGACGGCGGTGGACCGGCTGAAGTTTCGCATCTGGGCCTCGAATTCTTTAGCCACCGCCTCGAAAACCGGCCGCTCCATGAAGGTGAAGGTTGATCCAGAGTCGACGATGGTCCCGCCATTCCCGTCGGGTCCGGGAACCAGGAGGCTGTACGGAATCTTCACGTGCTTGTCGCCGATAATTATTTTGCGGAGAGAGACGTAGTAGTAATCCTGGAAAGCTATATTGGAGACTGATGGATTCTTCAGGAACGGAGTGTAGCTAACATCTCTGATTTTGTCATGGGCTTTACCCGACCCGGTTTCCAACACGAGGTTGCTGCTCACCGGCGTCTCGTCGAACCTGCGAGACACTAAACAGTAAGAGAACTTCTTAAGACGCATCTGTGAGGGAAGAGATTCTGGATTGCGGCCGAATCCGGCAATGCCGGCGGGTTGGCGGCTGGACAAAATGGAGCACCCAACGAGGAAATTGGGTACGGTTTGATCTGGAAAATCAAGCGTTTCGGAGAGCAAAAGTCCAGCTGTGGAACCTAAACCATACTGAAGTATATAAGGAGGACAAGCCTGAGTACAATTCCGGAGATTCGGATCGCAGCCTTGGCAGCGAGATTGAAGATCTGAGCCGAAAATCCAAGAGCATTTGAGGTTCTGGCAGCCGACGAGCTTGGAAGAAGAAGAGAGTTTGGGAATAAACGCTGGGATTTGATTCGGGTCAATGTTGGGGAAAAAACATTTGGAGCAGAGATAGCGAGAGGTGCATGGGAACCAGACAAGGCTGCTGCCGGTATCGAAGACGAAAGGTACGGTCTGCGGCGGCGTGCCGAAGCTGAGGGAAATTGAGTATCCGCCATAGCTGTGAGCGAAGAGAGGTGTTTTGACGAGGGAAGAAGAGAGAGTAGCAGTATCGTTGGTCTGAATCTTCTTGGGTAGTTTCAGGCGTTGGGCTCTGGTGAGTGAAGCTGTAGCAAGGTGGTTAAGGATCTGAACCGGATCCGATGATGGGAATTTGGTGGAGAAAGAGAGAGGGATAGTAATGGTGGCGTTGGAGGGGATGGACAGTAAGGAGATAAGGAGATATACGAGAGAAATGAGACAGAGAAGATAAGAAGAAGAAGAAGAAGCCGCCATGGATAGTTCTCTGAGCGAGTGAAAGCGGAGAATGGGAGGATTATCTTTTTTGTATTTTATGAAGAGGCAGAAGAAGAAGAGGACGCCAATTTGTACAAATAGAGCAACGGTTGGCAACGGGAAGTAGGAGGAATCAAGTTCGATTTGAGTGACATTATTGCCATCACAAATGCTAATATTTACGAATCATGCCACTACATTTTGACCTCATTAAATCTACATACTTGTATTTTTTTATTGTTACTTGATAAAATTAAAATACATTAATAAAATATTTATTACTAAATATATATTTAATATTTAAAATATACTAATTTCTTTTTTATTTTTATTTTTTTTTAAACTAGCAGCTTAATCAATAGATTTAGAGAGTAAGTTAATCAATAATCAGGCCATATTTTAACTTAAGCATTACTATTATTGTACCTACTTACTGTTGTTAAAATCAAATGAAAAAAGCAAGCTGTCAAATCTTATTACAAGACATCTTTTAATTGCGTGCATATGTAAAAGGAGATTATGGACGTACAATTAATTATTTGGTACATAAACATAGCATGTATTATATTATATAAAAACCAAAATCAAATACCTCTGTATCTGCATATTTAGGGCCTATTGTTAATCTAAATTCACAATTCATTAATTTCTAATTCTTGTCAATAATACACATGGGCCCGTACATTTTTCAAAGTATAAAAATTTTAAATAATTAAATAAGAGATATCAAAATAATTTGCATAATGTTGGGTTCAACCATAATATGACGCATGCCAAAAAAACTCATTAAATGCTCTAATCTGTACAAAAGTGCAGTAGTTTATAAACCATATATGATATGATAATTTTATATTTTACTCACATAATTAAATTAATACAATGTCCAACCTTTAAATCTGTAAGCTAGGTGTTTTATGTTAACAAGAAGATGCCGGGGAAAAGTAAAGAGGGGGGAATATTCAATTCTGATTACTAATTAAAAAAACCCTCGTCCAATATAATCAAGGGGATGGGAATTCTTAACAAATTCATAGAATTCATGATGAAGA
>NW_019014588.1:349128-362514 GCF_000150535.2 Carica papaya
GGGGCAAAAGTGGGGCATTTATGCAATTTTGCAAAGAATAAAGGACTAAATAACAAATTGACAAAAGTACAAAAAGCACCGATGTGGGAAACAGAAGCAGCCAGGAAATGAGATTGAGACCAAGTCACGTTAACCGTTGGCGTAAAGAGCCGGCTAAAACGGTGCCAGTTGGCGTAACGCTGGAGGAGAAATATTCCGCTGCTTTCACGTACACCAAATTTTATTGTAATTAATTAATTAATGGTCCAAAATTCGATCAAATTGGACGAAACTGAGACCTAATTTAATAAAAATTTAACAATAGTTTATAAACACATCAATGATAAATTATTTAACATTACACAATTAATGTAAGGATTTAACAAATATTTTTATTATTATTTTGTTGCCAACCCAAATTAGGACCTGCCTGATCGGACCAATTGGCCTGAATTTTTAGTATTAACTGGATTTATAATTTACTTAATTATTATTAATTAATACGAATTAAGCAAAAATATTAAAAAGTTATAATGTATATTAGTAAGTTAATGATAATTAGGCATGTGATTTGGGTGGGTAATTTAGAGGGAGGTGCGGTTACAATTAAAAAAGCCGAGGGCTCGTGAAAGTGGAGGAGCGGGGCGTTGAGATTGTCCCGTGAGTCTCGGGGATTGGAAGCCACGTGCGCCTCATAATCTCCATCTATAATGACTCTCCTTGACCTCCGTCTCACTATAATTATTATTTGGTATTAACCAAAATATTACGTTACATTACTTTTACTAAATCTTAATATGTTATGTTATAAATTTTATGGAAATTAATGAAAAACATAACACCTTATTCTAATTTCTACACGAAATATCGTACAAAATCAATTTTTATAGTCTATATTTAAATCCATTATTGATTAAAAATAAATTTCTGAATTTGTTCTACCCAATAGCCCAAAAAACTTAAACACATAATTAAAACCCAATTGGTTTTGGGCCAGGATATAATTAATATGTGGAACCCTATATATATACATAAATATAATATATGAGTAGTTGATACTGAAGGGGACAAAATTAAAAGGGATTTAAAATTCAGGGTCCACGAGCATGGAAGGCTTTTGCTTTAGAGGCAGTTAAAACAATTCAATGTCCATTGTGGGCTTGTATTGAACGAGCCCATAATTGTAAAGCCTAAAATTGATGGACCCAAAAGCCCATTTTCATCTTAATTAATTAAGAGTTCATTATTTTTTTTATGATAATAATAATGTAAAATATAAGTGAAATTAATTTAAGCGTGCATTAAATATTTGTAGATTTAAATCAAACTAATAATTTTATTAATTATTTATACATGATAATATAATATTAAATTATTAGTCTACTAAAAATTAATAGATCACATGATGAAAAACTTTATACTCTCTTCGAACCTTCCTTCAAATTTAGAGTTTGTTCATAACCAAAAGAAAAAAAAAAAAAAAAAGAAAGTAGTTCACCTACCAGTCTAGTTTGACTTGAAGTTTAAAAGGTAATGTACCTTTAGATATACATATATATATATACATGTGTGTGTGTGTATAGAAAAAGAAAATGTATATGACTTTAATGGAAGAATGTAGGTAATGAAATGTTTTGAAAGGCAATGAAATGATCCATCATCCCACTATCCAGCTGCCTACCAAAAGCACAATTTACATATTTCAAATCAATCTGAAATATTCGATCTATCAACTTTTATTTTTTAATAAATCTAATCCCATTTCAACCAACATTAAACAATTTCAGAATTCTTATATATATATATATATATACATATATATATATACACACACACACTTCATTCTGTACTATAAAATATAACCTATACCTTAGATTGCTTGCCAACTCATGACTTGTGTTAGAATCTGATTTTATTAAGAGGATAAACGGGAACTTGATTTGTTTAAAATCCTAGTTACTAGGAACATACATACATATATATATATATATATACGTATATGTATGTGTATGAGATTAAGATTTCAATGACAGCTCAAGTTCTGACCATTTATAAGAACACCCAATAGATTCTAAGAGATCTGTGAAGATACTGAAAATCATGTTCATTAAGATGGAACTCCAAAAAAATCCAAGTTATTCAAATTAACTTAAAGAAAATTAAATATATACAATGGTCTCGTTTAAAAGAAACAACTATAATTAGGGTTATAAGTATAAACTCAGACCTTATAGTTTGTTGTTAATAAATATTTCTATCACAAGCAATAATTATTATTATTATTATTTATGGGTAGTCTACTATATTTATGATTAGTGATTGTTGTATAAGTACATCAATAATTAAGATTAATTAA
Organism: Carica papaya; assembly: GCF_000150535.2. Next base: position 351,464 of record NW_019014588.1, read on the forward strand.
TCTCAATCATTTAAAAACTATACATCAACAAATTTCTATTATACCCATTTGATTATTCTTCAAAACGACTTCAATTTTGTCCATCCCCCCTCCAAAAAAAAAAAAAAAAATTTTGAAAAGCTCACACATGATGTCAATTGGTCACTTGGCCGTATGTTGCTGCCCTCTGGAAAGAGAATAATACCAACTGGGATTTTGTTATCCCTTTCAAAAATCTTATTGATTGAACTTTTTTATACACAAAATCTCGCATTTAAAATTCTAATCAAAATTTTTTTACTAAAGCTGCCAAAACACACCCCCCAAATTTTCAACCCAATTAAAAATAAAATAAAATGACAAATTTTAATGTGACCCAGTTCAATGTGCAAGCTCATGACCCGACAATCCAACCCAAATCAAGCATCCCTCATAAAGTAAATGCCAAAAAATAAGGTTAAATTGGGATTACACATTGCAAAATTACAATCACAAAATGCTTAATCACCAACTTGTTGCATATATATACATATATAGACAGTGAATTTGGCAAAGGATATACTTCAATCTAATTGTTGGGGTCGTACGGGATCCACTTTTTATATAATTAATCAAGTTCAAACCATATATGTATACATATATATATATATATTCCAGTTGCAAACATTATATTATTTCTTGAAATGACCATAAATTTTGATGGAGATATTTGAACTAACATTTTTCAAGATAAATTATGAAGTTGTCATGTGCGAAATGTTATAAATAATCATTTAAATTACTTTTGTTTCTTTTATGGTCTTCCGTGCATTTTCTGTGTGCATAATTTAATAATAATAAATACAAATATATAAGACGTGACATAACTTATAAATTAATTTTAGTAATTATATATGATCATAAATTTATTAAAATATTGTGCTTGTCATTTTTTTTAAATGTGTTAACTAGAATTAACTTTTGCTTATCTAATAGATATTTATGAACTGATACTTAAAATAGACATAACAAGTTATTATTATTTATTAATTTTTAATTTTTAATTTAAAAAAAATATAAAATGAAATTTTTAAATTCAATTGTCAGAATTTTAGTACATAAATTAAAAAAATATATATATACTAAATCACCCTTTTAACTAAGTACCATAAAATTTTTAATTTAAAATATAAAATATTATGGCATTTATCAAAATTGGCACGTAAATGCCCGATCGACATAGAGTTCACATAATTTGATTTTCACCTACACATTCTAATTGTTGTAACCCATAAATCCAATAATTAACTTTAATTTGACCGACTTCTTTAACTAAAGTGTTTGGAATTCAGATTTTGTTTTGCTTCATAATTACATAAAATAAAATATTTTGTTTCCTTCTTGTCTTTAAAAGAAAAAAAAAATTAAAAGAACCTCTAAATATAATTATTTATTAATTAAACAAAAATATAATCAAACTCCAAGATTAATTAAGAAAAAAATAATTAAAAAGCTATCACGCTGACGACACTATTGCAAGAGCCATATGTAAGCCAAAAATTAATACGGCCGTCCCAGACCCCACGTTAATTTATCATAAAATGATCTTAAGTACGTTATTTTGTGATTTATTATTTAATATCAATACATAAAAGAATTATTAGATTTGCCAATTATATTATAAATTTTTTAATCTTTAATTTAATTGATTTATTCTACTATTTATGCGTTTTTATTTAAAAATATAGTTTAAATTTATTATAGTAATAGAAAGAATATATATGTGCTATTAATTAATAATAAAAACCTAATCTCAAAATAAATTTGACATTGGCAAAGTCTAACAAGCAACCCGACCACTCAAGACTCCAACAGTACAACTGGACAGTAGAACAGTTGAACCAGTAACTGTAACAGTTATGCAACAGTAGTTGGGATGGAAGTAAAGCAACTAGCGGGAGTGGCCGTCAAAACGACAGCGTATAAGACGTATTACCATCGTGTCTCTTGACTCTGTCCAGAGCACCGCAAATCTCGAGACCCCATGAACCTGATGAGCCTGACTCAGTTTTCCCATTAATTATCTTCTTTCTTCCTCCTCCGCCTACTACACTCTCTCTCTTTCTACATATGTATGAGTAGAAATGGTGTCTGGTCTGGTCTCCGGTCGCGTCGGTTGTCTGCCGGCGGCTTGTCGCACGTGTGTCTTCCTCTGGGCTCCACACTATTAATCTCCTCTGCCTCCTGGTCCACCCATCTTGTCTGCTGCATCCGACGGCTCACCGTCCATCCACGTCATCATTCACATGATGACGTGGCATCCTGATACGTACTGTCGGCAGTACTTAAAAAAATCTTTCTTCATCTTGAAAGCGAAAAATAATAAATAGAAGAAAAATGGCGAGGAGAAGTTGGGATTGATTTGCAGGCAAGGCCACATGCTGAAAAGTGGCTGTTTTTACGTGTGTTTGCGTTTAATGTGTCTGTCGCTGTCGTTTAAATCTTTCCGGCTGCTTTGATTACGCACGTGTTGTTTCTTACACTCGAATCGTACGTGGTGTGTGTATATATCTCTGTCATATTTTTCTTCGTTCTTCTAGGAAGCTCGGTCGGTGTTTTCCATGGCTTTCTTTTTTTTTTTTTTTATACACTGTCACTCTTATCACTCTATCCCTTTCCGTTTAATTAGTTTCATTTATTAGGGGTAGTTGGAATAGTAATCAGGTACGGCCAATACTATGAGTGCTGATCAGAAAGAGAACATCAAGGGATGATTTAAGAACACGTGTCGGATAATGATTGGTGGAGTGATGCGATCAAGGTGTGTTTGGACGAACAATGAAATGAAACTGACATCAAATCAATCAAAGTGCATAATTCAAGCAAAAGCGTAATGATTATTTTGTACTGACAAACACGCCCCTGGATGAATGATCACTTTGCGTTCCCATTTCCCAACATAAATTCAGGCCCAGCCTTTTTCCTCTCATCTATTTACTGGACCTGTAAACCTGCCACGTGGACTCATGGCTTAACCGGAAATTTTTTAAAAATATATTATCTCAACTCTACTTAAAATTATTTAAGATATTTATTTTTATTATATACGTTAAACTATACTGGAAATAAATACTATTAATGAAATTATGGATAATAAAAATAAGAAAAGGTGTTTAGTATATTAAATTAAGATTAGCGTATCGCCAAATGAGAAAGGGTGGCCGATTTATGTTTACTAAACACGTTTTTGTAAGTTATTGTCTATTTTTTGGGTGTATGTACACACACACACACACACATATGTATATAATAACTCGAGGACTGCCACGAGTTTCATGCATCAATATACAAATAACATAAAAACTATATATATATTAACATTAGTTATAAATATATATGTATATGTGTTATACAAAGATAAAGTTTTATGGATCTTAAAATATAAAAGTAAAAACTCAATGTAATAGTTATAATTATATATATATAAAAATTTAATTTATATTTACAATTATTCGAATTTACTAATACCCTAATAAACTACTTTATTTTTATTTTTTGTACAAATTATACGAGACTTTCTTTGTTATGTTACTCAAATATTTCATTTTATAATTATAAATATATATTATGAAATATATAAATTTATTAACTTTAGTCGAATGTAGAATTCACTTAGATTTAAAATATTTTTATTTAAGATTTTTTATTCTATTTTTTCTTTTATTAGAATAAAATAAAATTCGAACTAATTTTAGCATTATTATATTAAAATTAAAAAAAAAAGGTGAGTTAAGATCCAATTATAGAAAACAAAAATGTTAAATATTAAAAAGGAAAAAAGAAAATCTACTAAGAAAATAAAACGTTAATTAATTTGATGAAATTTGGTGAGAATCATATACCAAAGCAGGTCTTAATTAAAACCTACTAATCAGAACAGTTGTACAATTATTATTTATTAATTAATTTATTAGTATAATACTAAAGTAATTTTCTTAATCACAAATTAATTAATCTCCAGGCTTTTCAACCCAAGGCAGGCGCACGGCGCATCCAAAATACTGGGGTTTTTACACGTGAGCTGCATGTCCTGTAGGGAAGACAAAATGGGTTTATACAAAATTCTAAACCTCGTATGGAATTTAATGCAGCCGTTCCCATTTAATCCCCATGCGCTCGCTTCTCCTCGAGTCAGTTTAAGTTTTACTTGAAGAAAGATTAATAAAATAGTTTTAAGTTAATTATTAAACTTAATTAGGGTTTAACTCCGTGTTTAATACTGTATTTGAATTAAATTTATTCGCATTTTTGAATATATATTTCGGAAATTAATGTTCAAAAAATTACTTATAATAATATTTTGAATTAAAAACAAACTCAAACAACTTGTTGTCTACTAATCACGTGTTACGGTTTGTTTGCACAATAGAATTTGTCATCTCCTAAACTTGGAAAACTTTGTTTCGCGAAGTTTAGAGGATCAAAACGACGTAGTTTTTAATAAAACCCCGGTGGGAAGTAATTAATAAGCATTTATTCAAGAGCCCTTCTACATATATAAAAAGCCCAAACATGTACATATCGTCAACAGAAAGGGAAGAGTATTCTCTACCTTCCAAAATTCTCAATTTTTTTTTTTACTGCGTCAATGGTGCAACCTTTAATTTTGATTATATATATTTGACTTAGTGCGATTTGACACCATTTCTTCTCTCTCATCTCTGTACTTTCCTTGTCATGAACTTGCAGAGAAGAGAATCAAAACATGTTCCCTCTTCCAAACGAAAAAATATCAAAACATTTTCTTTCTCTGGGTAAATTGTCAAGTGGGTGTGTGGTGTGTAATTGCTGTGTGGAACCAGCTGTTTGGCTGTCAACGTGGGCTTATTATTGTTGCTGAAATTAAGCTTATTAGAAGGTTTAGGGTTTATCGCTTATGGCTTATGCTTATAGCATGAGAAAGAGAAAGAGAAAGAGAAAGAGAGAAGAGGGATTGCTAGCTGTAACCTGCCTGTCAGTCGAGCAGCCTTCTTGCATGATAGTGGTGGTTTTAGTTTTGTTTTCCATTTTAATAATTATTTTTTTCTCCATTTTTTTTAAGAACTTTTATTTTATCTCCATCTTAAAGAAAGAATTTTTAACGCACTCATAAAAAAATTAACATACATGCTGCCTCGGGTATAATGACACCTTACACGGGCACCTTCTCTAGAAAAACCTTCATGATTTTTGTTTATGGGTTGCTGCTATATGTTTGTAATATACATATATATGTGTGTTTATATATAGGGTTTGTATGAGAGTTATAATTGTGTGTAGAGCACGTGTTAATGGGTTTGGTTTTCGATGTCTGTTTATTGAAGGTGGAGAGAAGGATTGATTTGGTCTATGGAGGAGGGAGCGTGGGATTGATGGGTCTTGTTTCTCAGGCCGTTCATGATGGTGGGCGCCATGTTCTAGGGTTTGTGCTCTCTCTCTCTCTCTCTCTCTCTCTCTCTCGCTCTGTGCATATATATAAATATATATATAAATATACACGAGCGAGTTAATTTCAAAGGACAGGAAGGATAATTTTATAATTTTTTTCCTGGATGTTACATTCTTATGTGCTTTGAATTGGGTAACATTCCCTTTTAGACGACATCAAACATATAATTAATAATTTTGTTTTCTTAATTAATTTTGATCCCTCTTGAACCATGCAAATTCTTTCTTTTCTCAATTATCTATGAAGTGGGTAATTCTGAAACTGGTCAAAGACAGACATCATGGGATCAAATGCAGGGTCTTGACGAATGAAATGGGAATAATCTGTTTGTGAGGGGAGAAAATTGGTCTTTTCCTCCCGGTAATGATCACTCATTACCGGGTTTAATTAGATTTTGTGTTTTGAAAGTCAAATCTTTGGCAGTCCACTTTAGAATTCAAAAGGTTATGGTGTATTGAGCAGTTTTTTTTTGTTTTTTTTTTTAAAAAAAAATGAGTTTGGAGTTGAGCATAAATGATCCAAGTTCACACTGAAATTTCCTCTTTGACAAAATATAGAAAACCCTTGTCCAAACATTGAACAAAAAAAGGCTTTTTAAAATTGGTCTGATGGTACAGAATATAAATGCAGTTTGCTTCTATAAAAATAGCTGTAAGCCAAAAGTGTTTTGAATCTTTCTTAATTTGTTTAGTAGCTAAGAATTAAAAGATTATTGTTATTGGAGTGATTTATGAAATGTTTATATATGTTTGTTGGATTTCTTGCAGGGTGATTCCAAAGACCCTAATGCCAAGAGAGGTATATCCAAAAATCCCTTAAGAAAAATTTGGAAACATTACTCTTTTGTTTTGCAGTAGTGGGACAAAATCTATCACTCACAACAGTATATATGCACACATATATATATATATATTCATGTTGGCTCACTTTTTGAATGTCATGGAACAGTATATATTTATATATATATATATGTTTATGGTTGCCAACAATGCCTTAGTGTTTTTGGGTTACTGGACTCTATTATAATCAAGGATGGGACTCTCTGTGGGGCTGAATCTTGCTTCAGTTTCCCTTTACATTGGCCTAAAAAGATTTATCTTACTTCTTCAATCCAATTTCACTACTACCCAAAAAGATCAATAAAAAGCAAATGAAAAAGGAAAGGGAAAAAAGGGAAGTAAAAGCCTGTATCTGTTCTTCACTACTGCATTTCTTTATATATATATATATATATATATATATATATATAATATGTGCAGAGAGTGGATCAAACACCTTTTTGAAATTTTTAGATTAATGGCTACTGACCCATTTTGTTGGAGAAAAAGTTCTTGTGATCTTGTAATCTATTATTGCTTAATTAATTTGCTTTAAAGATGGTATCTATATGTATGGAATTTGATAAACTGGGAATTGTCTTTTATATATATATATATATATATTAATATGTATGTATTGATGCAGATAACTGGAAAGACAGTTGGAGAAGTTAGAGCTGTGTCTGATATGCATCAAAGAAAAGCAGAAATGGCCCGGCAAGCTGATGCCTTTATTGCTCTTCCTGGTATACCTATCATCATTTTCTATCCATAAACATTATATAATATGTAGTTAAATTTCAATATATATATATATATGTATATATATGTATTCTAAAAGAATCACATGTAGTTATTTATTGCTATTTCCAGGTGGGTATGGCACTCTTGAAGAATTGCTTGAGGTTATTACATGGGCTCAGCTTGGAATCCACCGCAAACCTGTGAGCCATTTCTTTCACTCTCTTCTAATTATATATGCCTTAATTAAATTATAATTTTTAATTAAAAAATTACATGTATATTAATTATATATAATATAGTCTCTTCATTAAACGAGAAATCATCAATTACTTGTTTGGACGACCGGAAACAACTGGGATTATTTTATATGTTTCTAAGATTAACGACTCTGTGTATAATGTTTAATGGAACCATGCATGATCACATGACGATATGGAATTCTTGTGATTGTATATTCTATATACTGTATGTATATATAGGTATCATATATTTCTGGGTATATATATATATATATATTTGTATGGCTTGGCTATCAAAATTTTGTAAGTATAAGAAAGAAAAATGAGGATAGCATAGAATCAATCCATGTGGTTTACCCAATCGTATTCACATGGAAAGATAGCTTAAGATCTGATAATCCAATCATGGACGTCAAACTTGATTTTTAGAGAATTAATTACTTACAACTATTAGTATATGTATATATCTCCGTTTGAATGGGAGTAACGAAATCAAATTCATAATTATAATTATAGTTATAATTTAGTCGGTCAAAACGACGCTGTTTTGATTAAATAAATTATAATTAAAAATATGGAATTTTCACAGGTGGGTCTTCTGAATGTTGATGGTTACTACAACTCCTTATTGTCTTTTATCGATAAGGCCGTTGATGAAGGCTTTATCTCCCCAACTGCTCGTGGAATTATCGTTTCTGCCCCTACAGCCAAACAATTGGTCAGACTACTCGAGGTAATATATATATTATTTTTAATTTCTCAAATTACATTTAAAATTTTATAATTATTTATAATTTTATTAAAATATTATTTCTTTTTTTTTAAAAAAAAAATAATCAGGATTATGTGCCGGAGTACGATGAGATAACGTCCAAATTGGTATGGGAGGAGGTCGACAGACTAACCTACGTGGCCGAATCAGAAGTTGCCACGTGAAGTTTTAAATTTATATTTTGAATTTTGCTTCTTGCCTGTTCGGTATATAGGTATATATACGGTCTTATACCGTATATCTTGGGCACAGAAACTTTTTTGTTCTTTTTGGAAATTATGAGCTCATATATATAATTATATAAAAGTTAAATTTAGAATTATACATTTTGTATGGAGAAAAAAAAAAAAAAGGATTTTATTTTTCTCCTTTGTGAAAATTATGGAGGGATAAAAAAGATTCAAAGTTACTTCTCTCTGTTACTTCCATTTGTATATTTATATACTATTATTTTGTTTGATTCAAATTCATTATTTTTTTGGGAAATTAATGGTATATTATACTATTACGTATAATATATAATATAGGGTTTTATTCTATATATATACATATATATATTGTACTGCGATTGAGTTTAACATGCTTTGGATTTTAATTAGGAAAAAAAAGAAAGTAATTTTAATTCTGTATTATATTATTTTTGTTTAATTAATAAATAATAAAAATCATAATATGTTTGCCTAATTCAAGGAAACGGAGTTAAGTGTTATGGTGTGTCGGCGGTGTATGGTAAGAGTGAACGACCACGATCACACGTCGTATGTTTGAGTGACAAACGGTCAGCTGTTTCCGCGTTGCAAACAACGGTGGGCTCTCGTGCGTGTTAACTACCGATCATAAGCTATCAGATTGAGGACCCCACTGTTTGTGAATTGATTAGGTTCGTGTACCGCCTAATTAGTAATTACGACTCGTTTAGATCTAAATCATAATCTTACTTTTATATATAAAAATCATTCAGTATTTTTTTAAATTAATTTTATAAAATATTATAATAAATTCAAACTTGTAATTTTAAATATTAAAATATAATTTTATTTGAAATGTTTTAAAAATTAAAAAAAATCTTATAATTAATTGGGATTATTATTTATTTAATTAGCAAATTAGCGATGATAAGAACCGGCTTAGTGGGTCCAGTGTTCCTCACTTGTAGGAATATTCATCCCTTGTTTGTTTGTTTATGTTTTCTTCTTTCAACAATAATTTTTCTAATCCCTCATTATTTTACTTATTTAAATTATTATTACTCAGTTTATCCATATATAAAGTTAGGTATGACAAACAATTAACTATAACCCATTAAATTCACTAATTTGTTGAATCTCTTCCGATTTTTAACCTATTCTGAATTGGGTCGGAGTGAATTTTTTAACATATCTAATTGGAGATGAATCAGATCTAAATTTACAAATCGAACTATGAAACCTGCTCTGTATCAGTTTACTTAGAAGTAACCCGGGTTGACAAGATTTCAATTGAATTTGTATCCTTTTTCTTTAGTTCCATTTCATAATTTAAAAGTGTGACCTGGTGAATTATTTAGAGAACAGAATGAAGGCAATAATAAAAGAGTGTTTTGTACAAATATAAGGAGACCAGTTTCTTGGTTGATGATGTTTCATAGCTTTCCCATAAAATTATTAGCTTATTCTCATGTTCTTATTATTCTTTTCTTTTTTCCCCTTCAGTATCAAGATTCTTCTTCATCACATTATATATATATATATATATATATATATATACGCACATACACATATATATTGTAATGCACCAATCATCTAGTAAGGAATTTAATGCTTTTGACTTCTAGATAATTGATTAGTTTTTTTTTTATTATTTGTTTGAATTTAATTTAATGAAACAGAAATGAGAATGTATAATTTAAATTATATATTTTTTTATAAATTTTATCTTTAATAAGTGAGGATATGAATTTACAATGTTATTAAAATTAAAAATTTTAATTGATTAGAAATATGATATGTTAATTTAAAAAATTAGAATTCAGAGAATAAGCAACTAACGAATAATTAATTTCTTAAGGTGATTAATTATATTAATTATTCCCCCCAAAAAAAGGAGAACGTAATAATATATTATGGTACTGGATGCATGTGAGACACATGATGACCCAACTGATCAATTTGATTGTCTCAACTCTGATGTACATCAAGATTCTTTGTGGTCAACAACAAAGTAGTCAATAAGATCTATGGCTGTAGTTTAACCAATAATTTGAAGGATCTACGGCTCTGATTACTTGTTTGCAAACTGAAGAAATTATATCCTCAACTCAAAACATATAATTAGGTTTAATTGTCATTCACCTCTTTTTATTTATTCGATTATTAAATTATTTTAAATTGGTTCAACAATTAACCAATTTCTCCTATCATATAATCAATTTTTTAAGGAAATAATTATTTGAGAATTTCTAATTCTTACTATTCAAGTGTAAAAATTTATATGATTTTTTTACTTTTAAATTTAGTAATTAAATAAAAATTTAACCAACTTTATTTCCCACCTTCAATTACGGGTAGACTAGTTCATAATTCCAACTTGGTTTAAGTGTAAATTTGTAATTACCAAAAACATATCTAAAGTTTAATTTCATAAACATTTTTTTTGGGGGGTGATCAATTAACTCTAGTTAATATTGGGTAAAGTATTTTTTGAACACAACTGTAGCGGCCCCGGAAATATTAAAATGAAATGAGTATTTAAATATATCAAATGCGGAAGCGAGATCAAAATTTCAGTTAACATCCCTTACACGAAAAACCAAAAACGTACTTAAATTATAAAAAAGGTTAAACTAACTAAAAGAGAAACTCGAAAACAAAGCTATGAGCATGACTATAGAGTCTCTAGGCATCCCCTTCGTCGTCCTCCTGCGGAACGGGCTCGGGAACCATGTCTTCCTGATCTGAAATGGTTAAATAAGGAGTGAGCTACACTAGCCCAGTAAGAACATCACGATATCTCACCGTCACGGAGGTAAAGGTGGGTAGAAAACAAAAAAAGAC
>NW_019014588.1:364513-382619 GCF_000150535.2 Carica papaya
TTTGGGGGTGGAAGGGCAGTACTAAAGGACAGCTTTGTTCCCATAGCTTGCTGGAAACTATTCCAGAACCGAGAAGTGAATCTGGGATCCCTGTCGGACACCCACTGTTCTGGGACCCCATGCAGTCTGACTATTTCCCAGACATACATTCTTGCCAACTTGTCCAACGAATCAGTCATTCTGATGGCCAGGAAGTGGGAAGACTCAGTGAGTCGGTCAACAATTACCCATATGGCATCGTGTCCCGATCGTGCCTTGGGTAGTCCCGATACGAAGTCCATGGTGATGTGTTCCCACTTCCATTCTGGGATCGGTAAAGGCTGAAGCAACCCCCCTGGGCGTTGATGTTCTGCCTTGACCTGCTGACATACCAAGCACTTAGATACAAAGTCGGCTATATCTCTCTTCATCCCATTCCACCAGAATCGGGGTCGCATAGTTTGGTACATTTTTGTACTTCCTGGATGCATGGCGAACCTTGAACTATGGGACTCTGTCATGATGTCTCTTTTTAATTCATTGTCGTCTGGGACACACATTCTGTCCTTGAAACGAATCAATCCGTCGGCAGAGATCTGAAATTCTGAGTTCACTCCCTGTTCTGCATCCTTCTTGCGGTTTACTAGGGCGGGGTCGATTGACTGGGCTTCCTTTATTCTTTGGATTAACTCGGGTTGGACTGCTAGGTGGCTCAAACATGTGGCCCTCTTCAGATCTTGCAGTCGAACCTGCTGCGTAGCCCCAATGGACCTGCATTCCGAAACCATCAGATGGGCTAGGGTGCCTGCACTCTTCCTACTGAGGGCATCGGCTACTACGTTGCCCTTACCTGGATGGTACAGGATGTCACAATCATAGTCCTTGAGGAGTTCCATCCACCTTCTCTGACGCATGTTGAGATCCTTCTGAGTGAAGATGTGCTTCAAGCTCTTATGATCAGTGTAGATCTGAAAGGTCTCTCCATACAAATAATGGCGCCAGATTTTCAAGGCGTGTATGATTGCGGCAAGCTCCAAGTCATGGGTAGGATAGTTCTTCTCATGATTCTTTAGCTGTCTAGACCCATATGCTATAACCTTTCCATGCTGCATCAGGACACAACCCAGGCCCAGATAGGAGGCATCACTATAAACTATATACCCTCCTGATCCACTCGGTAGAGCCAGCACGGGTGAAGTAGTAAGTCGCTTCTTCAATTCTAAAAAACTCCTTTCGCAGTTCTCATTCCAATCAAACTTTGCATTCTTCTTTGTGAGTCGGGTTAGAGGGGCCGCTAGACTGGAGAACCCTTCGACAAACCGGCGGTAATAACCCGCCATCCCTAGGAAACTGCGAATTTCCTTAACTGTTGTCAGCCTTTCCCAACCAAGTACCGCTTCAACCTTTTCGGGGTTCACCGACACCCCTTCCTTCGATATAACATGTCCTAGGAAGGCGGTTTGCTCGAGCCAAAATCCACACTTGCTCAACTTTGCATACAACTTCTTTTCCCTGAGTACCTGGAGGACTTGGGCAAGATGATGAACATGTTCTTCTCTACTTTTTGAGTAGACTAAGATATCATCGATGAATATGATGACAAATTTATCCAAAAACTCTCTGAAGATTCTGTTCATTAGATCCATAAAGATGGCCGGGGCGTTGGTTAGCCCAAACGGCATAACCAGGAACTCATAGTGTCCGCACCTGGTCCGGAATGCCGTCTTGGGGATGTCTTCTGCTCTCACTTTTACCTGATGGTAACCTGATCGTAGATCTATTTTAGAAAAGACCTGTGCACCCTGCAACTGATCAAAAAGGTCATCAATCAGGGGAAGATGGTACTTGTTTTTAATTGTTACCTTGTTTATCCTTCTATAATCAATACACAGTCTCAACGTTCCATCCCCTTTCTTTGCAAAAGTAACCCCGGCACCCCATGGGGAAATGCTGTGTCTAATGAAGCCACTGTTTTGTAGCTCAGTGATTTGTTTCCTTAGCTCTTCCATCTCGATGCGGCTCATTCGGTAAGGAGCTACCAAGATGGGTTGGGTTCCTGGCTGTAAGTCTATGGTGAACTCGACTTCTCTGTCCCCTGGTAGACCGGACAGTTTATCCGGGAATACGTCTGAAAAGTCTCGGACTACTGGAATCTCTTGGATACAAACTTCCTTCTTGGGTTTACCTAGTTAGGGAAAATACAATATCAACGCACTGGGAATTAAGAAGAAAAGAATTTGTCATTAGGGAGAATCAGTACCGAATAATTTTATTAACTTGTAAATGGCTCCTCGTTGGGAGGATTAAATACAATCTTTTTATTAAAGCAGTCTATGGTGGCGTGATACGCCGCTAGCCAATCCATTCCTAGGATCACATCAAAATCCCCTGTGTCTAACCCTATCAGGTCTACCCTCAATTTCCTATCTGCTATCTTCACGGCACATGCCCTGTAGACAACCTCTCCTAGTAATGTCTCCCCCCCAGCGGTGGATACAAACAATAATGAATCAAGTCTATAAGGTGATACACAAATTTTGGAAGCAAGAACATGTGAAATAAAGGAATGTGATGCACCAGTATCAAACAAAATATGAGCAATGTGACCAGAGATAGTATACATACCATGTACCACGTCCGGGTCTGCGTCGGCATCCTTCTGGGTAAGGTTGTAAACTCTGCCCTGGATTGGAGGCCTCCCTTGATTCTGGTTCCTAGGGCACTCCCTCGCATAGTGCTGGGCACTGCCGCATATGCGACAGGTGTTGTTGAGGCGGTAGCAGGGTCGGTCCCCATGATCCCTGCCGCAGTACTGGCAGATCTTCCCACGAGCTGCCCCCATAGCCTGAGGAGGGCCCTGAGCGGCAGGCCTGGGTCTCTTACTGGGTTGGACAGGCATGGTAGGCGCTGGCCTGCGGAGCGGGGCTGAAGGTCGGGAACTTCCCGCTAGCTGAGGGCGGGTGTCGAAGCTCCTTTCTATGATCTGCGCCTTTGCCAGGACTGCCGAATATGTCTCGAGCTCCATCACCAACAAGTGCTGTCTGATCGCCGGGCGGAGACCCCACTGGAATTTCCTGGCCTTTCGGCCCTCATCCAACAATGTCTCCGGGCATGTCGGCCCAGCTCCAGGAACTTGCGGGCATATTCCGACACTGTCATATTACCCTGGACCAACTGAGCAAATTCCATTTCCTTTAAATGTTGGATGTGTTTAGGGAGATACTCCGCATGGGAAAGCCGCTAGGAACTGCTCCCAAGTAACTGGTACAGGCAGGGTGGCCCGCTTGAGCTCCCACCAGCGTACTGCTTCCCCTACCAACATGTAGGAAGCAATGGCAGCCCTCTGCTCAGGAATTACTCCCAAGGTCTCAAAGGCTCTCTCAGTCTCCGCCAGCCAGTATTGGGCCTCTTCGAAAGAGGATCCCCTGAAAAAGTAGAAGGGTTCAGTCTCCTGTACCTCTCTATGAAGCCGGGGTCGATCAAGGAGGGAGCGGGTCCCGAGGTAGAGGGACTGGGGCCCGGCTGAGGGTGAACTGGGGGACCCTGTGGTGGCGCCTGCTGATGGGGTGGGGGCACTGGAATGTGCTGTGGCGGTACCTGTTGGTACTGTGGCTGTGGTACCGGGTCGTACCGCGGCTGTGGTGCCGGGTGGTACTGTGGAGGAACAGGCTCCTGCCGGGGTGGCTCGGGATCAGCCTGCTGTAACGGGGGCTCAACCTGCGCTAGCGGAGGAGGTCCGGGTAACTCCCTTCTCTCCTCTTGCCTTCGCTGAGCAGCTACGAGAGCTTCCACCATCTCATATAATCTGTCCAAATCCTCCCGAAGCGAATTATCTTGGGCCGCTCGGTTTAGTGGGGGCCTTCCTCTCCTCATTTCTGTGTACCTGCATTTACCAGGAATGGTTGAGTAACGACCAATCGGTGAGTATTTCTTTAAAGGACTATAGTGTAAGGGATGGGTCCGAGGAAATGCGGCTCTGATACCAACTGTAACAACCCCGTAAAATATTAAAAAGAAATGAGTATTTAAATATATCGAATGCGGAAGCGAGATCAAAATTTCAGTTAACATCCCTTACACGAAAAACCAAAAACGTACTTAAAATATAAAAGGTTAAACTAACTAAGAAAGAAAACTCGAAAATAAACTATGCGTATGACTACAGAGTCTCTAGGCATCCCCTTCGTCGTCCTCCTGCGGAACGGGCTCGGGAACCATGTCTTCCTGATCTGAAATGGTTAATTAAGGAGTGAGCTACACTAGCCCAGTAAGAACATCACGATATCTCACCGTCACGGAGATAAAGGTGGGTAGAAAAACACAAAAAGACCAATGGAGCATAATTTACAACAAACTCGTTTATTAACATGAAAACCTTTACCATCCACTTACCTTGGTGGAATTTATGAAAACAATATGAGAAAAACAATAACATTATCATAATCATTGAATAATCTAAGCTGTAAAACATAACACTTATCACGTCTCTTGTAATTCAATCATTGTACAACATATCTTTTTCTCATTTACCAGCCTACTAGTATCCGTGGGGGTCCATAGGGGTCCCGCTACCCGTTAACCTTTAACATTCATAATCAGTTTCCAGGGCCGTCCCCATACCCCGTCCGGTATGGGCGCCAAAACCATAAACCTCAATACCCCGTCCGGTATGAGGGTGAAACGGGCCGTCCCCATACCCCGTCCGGTATGGGTGCCAAAACCATAAGATCTCCATACCCCGTCCGGCATGTGAGACCACAATCCCGGTAGGGTTCCCTACGGACCCGGTCCGTCCACCATCTCCCAGGATATCTAGTCAGGCTGACCCCCATAATACAATTATCAGTCTACACAATCTTTCATTTTCCTTTTCCTCAGTCAGCATCATCAATTCACATTTAAACAAGCAAATCGTAATTCATGCCAAACAGACAACATACAGTATCAGTTTTTCAGTCATTCAACCCATGATTAATAAAAACGTAGTATATGCACACAAATCTATAAAATGAACACACCAAACCTCATTTTGCATTTAAAGCTGTAAACATGCCAAATAACAGTAAATCACCAATCACACTAGACTCGGGCTCCATTAGCCACCTTAAGCAATTTCACACATTCGTTAATTCAAGGAATATCGTTTTATCATTTTGAACTTTAATACCGTGATAGGAAAATAGGGTGAGGGGTCCTTACTCGTTTCGGGATCCGAACACGGCTTCACAGTGCGCTTGTAGGCTGTCCCTAAATTTTTCCTGAATTTTCCTCGGGGAACTGAAACGCACTACTGGTACCTGCACGTGTTCCAAAAAAACCCAAATTAGGCCCAGGGCCTCTTTCGGCCCAAATCGCAACTCCGGCACGGCGGCGAGTCGCCTCGGGTTGGCTGTTTTCGGCCGAATTCGGCCACACTCGCATCAGTCCCTGTGAGAAAACAACCCTAGGGCCCTCGGGGGGCCAAAAAATCACGGAAAAACGGAGCTTACCGGCGGCGGCGCTCTCGGGTGCGGCGGCTCTCCGGCGAGGTTCGTGTTTTGGTGATTCGGCTCCGGTTAACCTGTAGAGAAAAGAATGGTGATCACGGTGATATAAAAATTGCATCAAACGGAGGCCGGGAAGGGCCTCATCGGAGGCAAAAACCGAGAAGGGGCGCGGCGGCGCCGCTGGGCTTCGGCCGCGTATTCCGGCCGTTTGGCTGGAATTTTGGCTCCGATTTGGCCACAGGAGGAATCAGCGTAGAAAAACGAGTCGGGGGTACGAAATTTACCTCGATCGGCGGTCGGAAGTTCCTCCGGTACGGTGGCGGGTGGCGGCGGCCGGCTTCTGGTTCGTCTTCTCCGGCGAGCGGCAGGCGGCTAGGGTTTGTGGTCTGGTGTGGGGGTTCTATTTATAACCCCTTGCCTTTTGATCTCAGCCGTCCATTTCGTTTTAATCTGAGCCGTTCGTTTTTGATTGAATCTGGGCCGTCCGTGCGATTGAATCTGATCCGTCCGATCGCGCGATTGATCTGGGCCGTCGGATCGCACCCACGCGGATCGCCAACGTGGCTCCTTTTCGGAGCGACGTGGTCTTGCCACGTGGCAGGCCCCGGTTGGCGGGACTGCTGACCGGGCCTGCTGACATGGCTCTCTCTCTTTTTTTTTTTTTTTTCCTCCTCCTTTCCGAATGCTACAACAACCATGTTTTTGTTATATAATTTTAGAAATTATATTTTTTTAATCCTCCCATTCGTTAACTTGAATTAAAATAAGAAATTTAAAAAATTACTACTGTAACCTAATCAGAAAACAAATTTGGCAATAAATTCAGAGTGGTTGTTAATCCTTCGGTTCGGTTCAGTTCAGTTCTGGCGCAGTAGCCGACACTCGTCCAAGCCCTCTGGCTTTAATAGAATCAGGATTCATAATATTGACAAGTAGAGAAAAAGAACAATTCACTACATTAAATGAAATCCAGTGAAAATAGGACGGAAAACATCTGAAAGCACTTATTCGTCTATGACTGCAATTCAAATGAGAAGCATCTTACAATAAAACAAAACTCGTTTACAACCCCTTATAGGCTATTGTCCTCTATATTGCTGCAAAGTACTCCTTGCTGAGTTTTGGGTCCGGTTTCATGGACTTCTCTCCAGGTTTCCACCCAGCTGGGCAAACTTCGTCTGGATTTTCTTGCACATACTGCAAGGCCTATGGGAAGTGCAACAAGCGGTTATAATGACTATATACATATAGAACGCAAACAGTCCTCTTAGTAAATAAAGATATACTCCTCCAGGTATATTCGATGGTGTTATCATTCCATATATTGTTTACCTGAAGTGTTCTCAAGGTTTCATCAACACTTCGGCCAATGGCGAGATTGTTAATGGTGGAGTGCTGGATGATTCCCTCCTTGTCAATAATGAACAATCCTCTCAATGCGATTCCCTGACATTAAAATTAAACTTTAATTATGAGTTCTATGCTATAATGAAGATGGATATGCACAACAAGATGTGCTGACATAATCAATGTCTGCTATAGTGCTGGATGAGAACAAGATAACCTAAAGTTTAGAAAATTGACAGTTTGCTTGATGAAAGGAAATACTGTTTGCGACCAAAAGATTATTATCCGCCTTTACCTCAGCACATCATCCCCCAATCCCAAAAAAACTATATATGCCTCCTCAGTCTTCGCCACATATAAATACAATAATTTTTTCTTTTGAAATAAACCACATATAAATACAACAATGTTCCAGCAAAATCTTAAGTCGCATCTATTAACAACAATATAATTCATTAGCAAGCAGATAACTATTTGTAATACAACCAGCATCAACTAAAGGTTCTGTAATACTGAAGTTTTAATACATAACTTTTGAATACTTTTTTTTTTGAAACACAAAGAATGATATCAAAAGCACCAAGGAGATGTAGCCCGTATACAAAAATTTTACAATTCTGTTAACAAGTCAATCAAGTCCTCCAAAATCTTCACAAGAATACAGGAGATGACCCCTAACCAAAAAAGCTAGGGCTTGAAACAAAGAATCTTTCAATCTATCAAAAGACCATTCTAAGCCCTTAAAAGCTCTTCTACTATTTTCTTTCCATATGACCTAAAAGGGTAGCCAAAGGGATAAGGCCAAGATTCTTGTAGTAAATCTTGTCCCCATGAATGCCCTTCCATGCCCAAATCTCTTCTTTTGCTGAACTGGGCATATGGCCCAATTCACCTCAAGAGGCTAAGGTCCAATCATTTTGGTATACACACGTCCAAATCATTAATTTAAACCTTGTGGACATAATCAGTGTCCATTTTAGGGCTATACGGGATTTAAAAACTCAACTTTATCCTATTTTATTCATGTTTATAATTGCTAAATATGATTGTATCAACTATTGCCTTATTTTAATCCTCTATATCCTGTAAATAAACTTTCCATACAAGCTCTTAAGATCATAGCAGTTCTTTCAGTGTTTTTGAGGCCTTTTTTTTTTAAAAAAACCCTACATTCCTATGCCACTAGACAGATGTGTGATTTGGATAGTAGCAGTCAGTGGTTTAGACAATTTCGAAAATATTCACCAGAGAATTTAACACAGATGCACAGCTAGTAATATTCGACTCTATGACAGAACTAGTGGCAGCTACACAGCTTACAGATGCTCAAACACACAACTTAGACCTGATGCCTACTCATTATTGTCCGACTTTGTTAGAATTTGAAACCTGATCTAAACTCGAAACAAATATGTATTTTTCAATATAACAAATAAAAAAAGCCAAAAGTAATCCCACCCGAAAAAAAGGATTCAATTTTGAACTCACAAAAGATATGTTAAAAAAACATGGAGAGAAGCATATCCAAAACACTGCAGAATGTTACATGCCAATTTCTTCTCATCTTAATCCTCATCAAGTACGGCCTTAGCAAATCCATTAAGAAAGTCTATTATGTCAACTCAAGAAGTTGATTCAAAAACTTTAAACTATGGTGTGCCCCTTCCAACCCTAGCTGAAGTATGCACCAAAAACTTAAAAGCTGATTTCCTCATTTGAGCTATGCATGCATATAATCAAACTTCTTAACCTGTTAAACTCTAAAATGAAAAATTCTGAAGGAAATATTTATAGAAATAATGAAAATTATACAAAATGCCAAAAGATTAAAACTAGGATCATCAGCAAATTTAAACCATCAAGCAAAAATGCATATGTGCTGCTACCAATTTATAAATGCATAATACCTGATCAGGGATCAAAACTCCATAAGATTTTGCGATTGATTTGGTAACATCTGAAATCAGTGGATAATTCAAATCACCAAGTCCTCCTGACTTTCTGTCTGTTTGGACCCAAGCAAGGTGTGAAAACTACACAGAGGAGAACACGAGATCATCAGGATTAACAAGTAGTTTAAATTTTTCCCTATAGTAAATAAAAAGAATTTAAAGTACAAAATACTGAAGTAGGCACATCATCCAACTATATGAACACAGGAAAATAATAGTCAATATAGTCATTAATAATCTCAGGAGCAAAAGTTTAATACCTTACAAAATAACAAATTAGCTAATAAGTTATAACTTCAACAAAACCTGCCAACGAAAAAAGGCCTGAACTCTTGTCAAATGCAGCAGCTTTGGAAGTGGAAAGTTGTAAACAAACAACTTGCCCGGCAATGCCAAAATCAAAATAGAAAATTTCTTACTGATTCATTTTCAAGTAATTTTTCCATTTTAAAAATCTTCAAAATTAAAATCA
The DNA here is from genome assembly GCF_000150535.2 of Carica papaya. The sequence goes on from NW_019014588.1 coordinate 373,750, forward strand.
TACACAAATGGAAGCATGAGTTCATGTATCTGCATAGGTTAGTTGATGCATTAAATTAAATATCACCCCCACTTTTGTTTTTTTGATGTTTCACTCAGTAGAATAGGTAACTCACCACACTGTCAATTGAAACACCCAATACTTCTGTGTTTAGCTTTTCAAACTCTGCGTAACGGTCACTGAATGCAGTAATCTCTGCAGGTAGTATTTGAATGAGAAAACAAAAGAGCGATTTAGCATTCAATATAATGGAAATTTCAGTCTAGATTTTCTGATAGAAAGACAAACCTGTGGGACAAACAAATGTAAAGTCCAAAGGATAGAAGAAGAGAATCACATATTTCTTCCCTATATATTCAGAGAGCTTGACCTGAAAGGACAAAACACGAAGATTGAGGTAATAACATTTAGGGATTTACTGTAAATTGAGAACCATTTAATGTTGGACAACAGAGCCTCCTTCATATGCTACCGCCTTCCGAAAAGACTTAGTAACATTTTTCTATTCATATAGATTGAACCTACTCTATTTTCAACCAGCAAACTGGGGCTTGCCATGTGCAGGCATGATAAAGAGTTAATGTGCCAATATTTTAATACGATTTGATACTTCAGCATATTCATCTAGGTAATGTACCTTGATGAACTCCTGATCGAAAACTGCCTCTGCTTCAAAATCTGGGGCGAGATTTCCAACCAGTGGAAGTTCACTCTGTAGAAAGAACAATGAGAAAAACATACAACATGAGGTAAATACAGAAGGAAAACACAAAATGTAATTGACAGTATGTGGCTGGATTTTTGCTTCAGACAGAGAAGGATTATTTGACAACATGCACCAGCCTATTTTTGTAACCAGTAAACCTCAATAGTCATTTAAACATGGATTTTCCTTTTCTTAAACGTCCTTCCTGTGAGTGATAAATAACCACCACTTTCTAATAAAATATTCTCCAGCCACAAGATCCAAGATATTAGACCAATAGGCTTGGATGAAAGCTGCTGAAAGGTTTTTCTAAAAGCCAATGGGCCATCTAAGGTACTTAGAATAAGATAGAAAGTAGAATAGATAGGTTGGTTTTGGAACTAAAAACTTCATAAATTTAAACAATATATGCAGGTTTTAACCATATATATTTAAGAGTTTAATAACAAGAGCAGTAAAAGTTCCTTCGAGATTATCACTCTATAATCTTACAGTACTAAACTCTTCTACATATAGACAAGGCCACATTTTAAAATGATATTATTTTCAGTCAAATCAACCATTTCTGTCTTCACCACAAGAACGAAGCTCAAATTGCATCTTGCATTTGCCGAATTTATAAAGTATTCAAGTGAAAAAATAGAAAAAGATTCATTCTGAAGCATACGGAACTATAAAAACTAAGCAAACACATATGGAGGATTCGGGCAAAATCTGAAACCGGAACACTAAATTAACAGTAATTAACTTGAAAAAAGAATCACATTGCAAAAATAATCTCAATCAATAGAAATAAATAATTTTCGGCATTAACTAAGGAATGCTACAAGAAAAGCAGAGGAAGTAAAGGAATCACTCACGGTTTGAGCCTTCACGACGAAGTTCCTGCGAGGATTGGAGCCGGGGGAGGTAAAGGAAACGGATCGGGCGTGGTTGGGAGCGCGGAGACCCGAGAATGAATTGGGAATTGACACAGTTTGGGAGGAAATTTTGGAAGAGAGAGATGATTTGATGGAGAAAGCCCTAGGGCTTGAGGATACGAGACTGGTTGAGGCTGCGGTGCACGCCATTTCTACCTCTCTCTCCCACGCTTGCTCGTTCACTGACACTCGCAAGTCTAAGGTGGAGAAATGGAGTTCGAGAAGATAAGAGAGGGTTTTGAGGGGTTTGGTGAGAGATTCGTCACATTTGTCGGTTTTTCTATCGGGTTACCGGGTCCACAAATTTTGCGTACCCGGAAATATAGGACAATGTCGTAATTTTCTCTCTCTTTCTCATTATTCGCCATGAACATAAAATAAATTTTCACTTTTTTTATATTGTACATCAAAATTTCCTGAGCCATCTTGGATTTCAGATAGCGGTCAGTTCACAATCTTCAAATCAGAAAATTTGGAGCCTTATCCTATCAGAATCGTCTGGCATTTTCCATCAAGAAAATTTTCTTGCAGCTCCACCTCAGAATCAGCCATGTAACAATGCAAGACACACTCCCTTTCCTCCCCAAGAACCCCTCCTTCCCTCCCTTGTTTTCTCACCACCAATCCAAACAAGCCCATGATTTTCCTTCACTTTCTCGCCCGAGAAACCTCCATTTTCCCCTTTTTTCCTCCTTAACGAACACCTCCACTACCGCCACTATTACTAATGCGGTTATCCTTCTTCCTCCTGTACACCCCAGAACCCCAGAAATTCCCACTGTATCCTCACCCCCGAGCGATATCACCACCGCCGCAATCGACCCAGAGGCGGAATTTCAAGAGAAAATGCTATACCTCGACTCAATTGGAATCGACTTCTTCTCCCTCATCAATGACCACCCTCCGATCATCTCGGCGGCACTCGGTAACATCAAATCGACCGTTGATTACTTGACCTCCATGGACTTCACTGCACTCGAGCTACGCCGTATAGTTTCCATGTGCCCTGAGCTTCTCACCTCCTCACTCTCCAGCATCGTCCCCGTCTTTACTTTCCTCCTTCGGGAGGCCCGTGTTGAAGGCTCCGATCTCAAGAGGGTCATCAACCGGCGACCCAGATTATTAGCTTGCAGCGTCAAGTACCGACTGCGACCCACCATGTATTTCCTCCAGAGCATCGGAATTTCTGAAGTTCATAAACACACCTCCCTTCTCTCCTGCTCCGTCGAGAACAAACTCGTCCCTCGCATAGAGTTCTTCGAGAAAATCGGATTCTCTCATCGCGAGGCTATCTCCATGTTCCGCAGATTCCCTCAGCTGTTCAATTACAGTATTAAAGATAATTACGAGCTTAAGATTAATTACTTCGTGGTGGAGATGGGCAGGGACTTGAAAGAAATCAAGGAATTCCCCCAGTATTTCTCGTTTAGCTTGGAAAATAGGATAAAACCCAGACACCAATGTTGCGTAGAGAAAGGAGTATGTTTTCCTCTCCCTGTGTTATTAAAAACCAATGAGGCTCAGTTCCGCCATAGATTGGAGGTATGTTGTAACTCTTCTATGCCGTTGAGGACTTCTCCTTTGTCTTGTACAAAAAACTGTAATATTGATTTTATATAGAACGATTTATTGTATTTCTCTCTAATGGAAATTTTTTAAACAAACAGAAATTAGTGTTTTGAGTAAAAAATTAGTGCGTCAGCACAAAGTTTTGGGTGATCACGAGTTTTTCTTCAATGAACGTCTGCTCCTTTTTGCTAGGTGATGCATTCTTCTGATGTCATTGGTTCCATGAGATGAGCATTTGGTTCTGCAATCTGAGAATTTATTTTGAATCTTATAGGTCTGTTAACAGCTTTGGATCCCTGAACAAACAAGCACCCAGGAGTTGGAGACTTTTCTTTTAGTTAATTACTCTCTTAATTTTGTAGTAATATGGATTTTGAAACTGACCAATTGAGAATTTTGAGTAAACCATGTGGGTTCTTGAGATGAACTAAAAGTACAGACACACAGGCACCCAGGAGTTCCAAGACTTTTCTTGTACTTAATTATTCTCTTAATTTTGTAGTAATATTGATCCTGAAACTGACCGAATTATGAATTTTGAGTGAACCATGTGGGTTCTTGAGATGAACTGAAGTACAGAGACATACACACACAAATATATATTTATATATATATATATATTAGCAGTTGGTATGTATTAGAGAATAGGAATGTTTACTACATAGTCTATTACGAATAGGATCCGTATAAATTTTTTCTATGTAGGCAATTTCCTTTCCTAGTGCCTATAAATTTCCCTCGGTAGTTTTCCTTTTCTTATTCCTAGCTATCCCTGATAAATATCATACATTGTCTCTTCAAACCAAGAAGAAGATTGTTTCAGTTTATTCTTTATAGTTATGGTGTCAGCGCACTCTCGTGGGATACCACGACCACCTTCAAGACTGTCACCGCGTTTAACTTCAGACCGGCCACAAAGGCTGCCACGACTACCCCGGCCTCTCCCTCAGCCACAAAGGCCGCCACGACTACCCCGACCTCTCCCTCGACCGCCGCGACTACCCCGGCCTTTCCCCCGGCCGCCACGACTACCCCAGCCTTCCCCTCCGCGGCCACCACTCTTTTGAATGATGAAAGTAAAATTTAGGTTGCTGTTTGTGAAAGGATTGCAGCAGTCGTTCATGATACATAGTACTTTGTTGTTGGTTTTAGCTTATTATTACGTGATTTGGTCGTTGTTTAAGTTTCATTCCTTGGATTCATAGCCCATGCAATAAGAACAATAACTGAGAAACAAAACAACATAGTATTACAGTCGATTTTGTCTGGTCTGGTTGAGATGTTCTATTTATGTTGTATTCTATTGTTCATGTACATAGTTTATGCCAAGGGAGAGAACTAAGAGATAGTGTTTCAAGATTTGTTAGTTAAGATTTTATTTTGCCTAATCTAGTAATCAAAAGCATAATTAATTAAGCTAAACAACTAGTCATATTAATTAATTAACGCGTTAAACTCAAAATTTAATTAATGCATTAATAATGTTGATTAGAGTTCGGAATCTAGAAAGAGGCGAAAGAGAAAAATTCAAGTTTCATAATGAATTTCATATATTGTCGTCATAATATAATGTACACAGTGTCATAGTTAAATCAAAAGTATTGATTCAGAAATTCCACATTATTTCTGAAATTATTCAATGCATAGGTTTAGTTTAATAATGACAATCATAGCTAGAACGATAGGGAGTAAATTTATACAAATTTAAATTAATTTATTTTAATTTTAATTTAATTTTATAAAATATTATATATATATATGCTCAAGGTTTATAAATTTTTATAAAAATTTGTAGTTTTTTAAATTAAGATCAAAGTGAATTTGCAAATAATATCATTACAAACATAATATTGGACTAAACTATTATTTTGTTTTGCGAATTACCGAGTAATAATATAATTGAATGTCACAAATATTGGACTAAACAGAGTTTTAAGTAATTTATTTATAAGTGCAGTGAAAATTCCAATAAATTAATGTAAATGATACTAAAATATAACTTTTAAAAATAATAATTTTAAAAAAATGTGAATTATGATTTAGAATATGAGAAATAATAATTTCACCTATTTTTTATTTTAAAATATAACTTATATAGTTTTGAGTTAAATAAATTAACTAATAAGAATTTCTTATAAAACTTATCATTATTAAATTTATTTACTGTATGTTATTTTTTTTATAATACATATGTAAACTTTTTGCAATTTCTATTAAGATTTTAACAGTTTTATATAAATGATGAAATTGTTTTATAATCTTAATAATAAAATCCTGACTAAAAAATAAAGTTAATGAGATCCAATATTATAACGTGATTTATATTTTATAAACTCAAATTAATTCAGATTGCGAAACTAGAAAGATCCACTAAATTAATTGTAATTTGTTTGGTAATTTTAATGGGCATTTTAAAATTTTATTTTATCAATAATGCCCGATGTTATAATTTTTTGTTCATTTATACCCTCGTTTAGGAAAGCAGAAAAATACATGCCTTCTTATTTATTATGATTATGGAACATGATATATTTTTAAATTATGAAGGTATTTACACAGAATATATATAGCAATCATATTAGCACTTTGTATTTTAAAAAATAAATTTTTATAAAAGAGGTAAATAATTATTGATTTATAGTTCAATGCACCTAATAAATCATTTTATATTAAAAATAAATTTTCATCAATTTAAATAATATCACCTAAACAAATTTAATTTATTGAATTTCAAATTTATCAAAATAAATGAACAAGAATAAAATATTATATGTATAAGAAAAAAAGTTGACGGGGCCAATGTATAATATTTAGAAATAAAAGGGTCGAAAGTAGAAAAAACAAAAATAATTACTAAAATTAAAAAGAAAATAATATATTCCAATTTTCCGCTGTATGCTTCCCTCCACATCTACCCGAACATAAAATTCCCTCCTTCCCTCGTTCTCTGCTCTCTCTCTCTCTCCCTCTCTCTCCCTTAACCCCTCAAGCACTTTCCCCTCTAATCCCATTTCCTCTATCTAAAACCCTTCTTACTCGCGCTAGATCTTCTCTCCTTCTCCTTCGTTCTATCCTCCGATACCGTCCTCAGCATTTCACGGGAATCCGTCGATGTCCAGCGGAGCTCGAGCGTCTTCTCGTCCCCATCCGCCGCCGCATCCGCCGTCTTCATCTGCGGCTCCGGCAGCTGCAACGGTGGTCCCTCCGATACGGCGCCACCTGGCGTTTGCCTCGACGAAGCCGCCTTTTGTCCCTCCCAATGATTATCACCGTTTCTCTCCTTCTCCCGCTAGTAATAATAATAACATCTGCAGCATGAATACTCGCAGAGTCGTTGATCGGGAAGCTGATGCTGTAGTCTTCAGATCTCCTGTTGAGTGTTTTCTCGATTTGTTATTGCTTTGGTTTTGTTTGGGTCTGATGTTGTTACTAGACGAATTGGGAATTTTGTCCTTTGTCGAGTGTTTGGCGTGACAATATTCCTGCTATTTATCAGCTAAGAAATGGATTGTTAGTTAAATAATCGGGTTCGTGTATATCAAATTTGATCCTCATAGAACTTAAGGAACTGAATTTGATCTTCGTTTCAGCATTGTTCACCTCCTTCTATTGTTAGGAGATGGGCATGAATGGTTCAAATTACCTCTCAATAAAATGTAGCCTCTCATTCTTTGGCATAACTTGTTGAGTATCTGCAACTGTCTTCCCTTACTTCTCTTTAGATCAGAGAGATGGCTTTATAGTAATTTTGAGTGTGTTTGGGTACTGGAACTTGTGCCCCATAAGGTCTGGTCGATTATGAAGGGAGGTTGTTGTCAACGCAAAATATCTCTATGTGGCTGGCTATGTAGGTTTCAGATTATCAATTTGACAACGTTCTGCTCTTTATAGAGGTTCCTTTGTTCAACTTAATCAAAATGTTTGATCTTCTATCATGCAATGAGTTAGTCAAATTGCTCAAACCTGCTTACTTGTTCTCCATAGGTTCTACCTTGTTCTTGTGTCAAATTTCATCCCACCAATTATCTGGCATCTGGTTCTTACAGTTGTTTTTCGCTGTTTTAATGTGTTGATAAATAGATCTAAATGTATTTGATTTTATCTACATTTCACATTTATTAGAATGGCAGTTCAAGTTAAACTCTCTTGTCCCAACTGATAGTTACTGGCCTTAGAAGAATTTTATATTCAGTTTTAAATATACTCATGGATATATTTCACTAGAAGTTTTTCAATTGTTGTATAGATTACTGTATGTTTCCGGAAATGCGATCTGGAAAGTTATTGAGTGAACCTCATTGGCAAGATGTTAGAAGTTTATTTCATTTTTAGCGAATATCTTGATAGAAATTTGATGAAGAACATGCATGGCTCTGTCCATCTCCTTTAGTACAATCGGATTCTTTAGACATTGAGATTTTTCATTGTTTTTTATTTGAGAATTTTAAGCATTAAATTTTAATCACCAAAATAATCCCTAAAGTCTACTACAAATGCTAATAATGTGTTTCTATTTCTCAGCAAATAAAAAGGAAGACTGCTACGAGTGAGAATGAAGTTGAGGCTAGTGGGTGTGCCAGTCCTGGACTCACCAACATATCTAATAGCCCGTTTAAGACACCTGTGGCTACAAAAGGAAGGGCAAATAACAGGTCAAGGGCCTCAAAAAGTAACAGATCTGCTCCTCAAACGCCTGTTTCAAATGCTGGTATGGAGCTTTGGCTCTCATCTTTTTAACTGTGATGAGTTGTCACCATTCATCAGCTTCAATATGTGTTAGTGCAGAAAACTAAGTCCAATGTCTAGACCAGTTGTTGCAAATGATGTGCTGTTTACCAAGATAGAATGTAACAACTGACTTCTGTGAGTTTGCAGGTTCCCCTGCTCCTCTTACTCCAGCTGGTAGCTGCCGTTATGACAGTTCATTAGGTAAACTGAAGTACTTATCTATTGATATTGGAGTCAGCATCTTGTGAAGGTACATTATATGGTGAAATTGACAATAGTGTGCTAGAACTTTTCAGGTCTTTTGACAAAGAAGTTCATCAATCTGGTTAAGCATGCTGAAGATGGCATTCTTGACTTAAACAAAGCTGCGGAGACCTTAGAGGTGATGACATATTTGATTAACATGTATATGCACAATTGGAATGTATCAAAATAAAAATAAAAGGTTTTTCGACTTTTTATAAAAGCAGGTGCAAAAGAGGCGGATATATGACATAACAAATGTCTTGGAAGGGATTGGTCTAATTGAAAAGAAGCTCAAAAACAGAATACGCTGGAAGTAAAATTTTCTGCAACTAAGATTCTTGAATAATTTTGATCTCTTTTGTTTCTTTCTTAAGCTAACTAATTATGATATCAAGAATGCAAGTATAGTAACGCTTATGTGATGATTAATCAAAATTGATTAGGGGACTTGATGCTGCAAAGCCTGGGGAGGTGGATGGTGATGCCTGCATTCTGCAGGTGTGTAAAACTAGAATCCTAGGCGAACCTTTCCCTTTTCTCTTAAATCTGAATGTACAGTCATGTCTTATCATGTTTTGTTTAACTTCTTATCTTGGTTCATGTCTGTGAATGAACCAACGCTTCTGGGCTGTGTATGCACGCTTTTTTTAGTGATGCTCTATCAGCACAAAATATACAAAACAATTTTGCATTGCACTTTA
>NW_019014588.1:387151-424003 GCF_000150535.2 Carica papaya
CAAACAAAAAAAAAAAAATGTAAAAGTAGTTTGACTTGGTCAAAATTACATAGACTAATAATATATTTTGGGTTTTGTGTTTTTTTTATTGTGGGAGAAACAAAAACGCATTAAATCAATTAGAAGATAAATCAATTATTATTTTGAAAAAAAAGTAGGTCATTAATACTCAACTAAACTTCATTATTATATTTCTATTAATATATTAATAAATTAAATTATTAATTTTATTAAATTAATTATTATTATTAATACATAACGATGAAATTTATATTTTAAATAAAATTTAAATTCGTAATTTTTAAATAAAATATAAAAATTTTAATTAAAGTATACTAACCTCTTGTTGGTGTAATTAATAAAAACGATTGCATACCCTTAAAACCTTTATCTTTTATGTTGCATATAACGACTATGACCCTGACACTTACCGTTAAATTATTTCATCCGGAACTAAATACACAGCCTTCTACGTCGCTTAAATTTGACCATTCTTTCATATATATATATAAGCATATATATATACATATATACAAAAAGAAAAAAATGAAATTCCATAAAGGTACCACGCGGTTTCCGCGTGTGGTTCCCCCTCATTCGTCTTTTCCATGTGCTGAATTTCACACCCCAAATCCGCTGAACAAAACAAAATAAAATAATAATAATTAATAATAAATTTGTTATTTTTAAACTCAGGCTCGTGAATAATTAGTTTTTTAAAAATTAATTAGTAAACAACAAAATATTTAATTAAATTGACAGGTAATTCATTTTTCAGTGCGGTTGACTATGTTCTCCCTTAATTTACATAATTAAGAAAAAAAAATTATTGCAATAATATGATCATCAAATCATCGTGGACCCACTTTGATTTTTCTCTAATTTCATGCAATAAAATTTTTAATATAAAGGAAATTAATTAATCATATTTCAAGGTTGTTCCAATATAATTCATTATCTTAAAATTTTGTTTCCGGTCGATAAAATTTCTTTTTTGAATTTTGACTTGTATTCTGTTCGATCACCAAAGTTTTTTAACGAACACGTGTCTTAAATATATGTGTGTGTATATATATATATATGTATAAACAAATAATTGCAGGGGTCTGCAAAACCCAGCGGCGGTTACGCTTGTTAAAAATGGAAGAAAGTGAAAACTCAGCTTCCTCTGTTCTTTCTTCGTTCTCTTTGATGATCTCTCTATTAATCTCTGCACAAATCGAAACCCTAAAACTCCTCTCTCTCTCTCTCTGAGGACTGTAATCGCTTGTCCTCTTTCTCCACTAACAGAACCATGGATGACGCAGAGGTTGCAGGAGCGACGCCATCGCCTCTCCGTCGAAGAAACTCCATAGCAACATCGGTCGTCATACCCACTAGGTTTACAGTCGCGACACCGAAGCCTATCCACTCCTCCAGCCTTCGAAACGGCGCCGTATCCTTATTCCCACCGCCGCCACCGCTTGATTTCGAGCTTATTTCGCTTAAATCGTCACAGGCCTACACCTCCCTCAAAGACCTTCTACCCTTCGCCGCCGTCAACTCTCCGACTTCCGCCTCTGCTTCGGCCTCCGAGATCTCTATCCGCAACCGCCTCGTCAAACAGGCTGCCTGGGCCTACCTTCAGCCCACTATCTCCCCCTTGCCGGACTCCTCCAGCTCACGCTTCCTTCTCCGCCACCTTTGGCTCCGCTTCTCCTCATGCTTCTCCGCCATCGCCCGATTCTTTGATCGAGTACTCCGGTTCTTTACAATCCCAATGATGCGCAGATAACGATCACTACTACAGTTGAGTATTATCTTTTTTTTCTTATTTCTTCTTATCATTATTATGATCCGAAAAGAAAAAAACGATCCTTTACGGAGTCAGAGACAGTAAAAGAACTGAAAAGAATGAATTCAATTTGAAATTCAGTTTAAGTACAACGATGAAAGGATCTTCTTTTCCTTTCTGGGTTTCTCTATCTTCCTTTTTTTCGGGGATTTTTTTATATTACAATGTCTACTGCTGTGGTTTTGTACGACGGAGTCTGAAACGAGCTTCATGGAGCCTGTCGCTCATAGGCGAGCTGGGTGGAATCTCCTGCTCAGGAACAGTAGCTTCCTCAGATTGATTACGGAAGTGGGCCTGCGCAGCATTTGATCTGGGTGAGTCGCTCATGCCACGGGTAAATACTGTGGCGGCTGGTGTAGGAGGGGGTGTTGGTGGAAGCCACTTCTTGTTTTTGCTTGTTTGCCTCGCCGGCGACTTCAGCAACGACAGCGACACATTCGCCGGCGCCGGCTGTGGCGGCTCCTCGTTCTGGTCCTCCTTTTCACCAGACTTCTGGAAAGTTTAGGTTTGGTTAGAATTTCACACCACAAGATAAGAACACTTGATGGGTCTTGTTAGGTGTCTGTACACCACATTGTCCTTGTATATGTTGAATTTCTTGATGATTAGAATTGAAAGTTTAATTTTTATATTAGAAATTGAACTTTTCGCATCAAACAATTCTGACCCATTGATGATTAGAATTCAAAGTTTTTATTTTTAGATTAAAAGTTGAACTTTTAGCATCAAAAAATTCTGACCCGTTGACGATTAGAATTCCACTTTTAAATTTTTAGATTAAAAACTGAACTTTTAGCATCGAACAATTCTGACACAGTTCTGAAAATTTGGCAAGTATGGTGTTCAGAATACCTGATTATTAGATGTGGTGAATTTGGTAGATTGAGCAATCAATTGCTGAAAAATTTGGACCAAAGTGGATTGACCCAACTGGGTGCAATTCTGCCAGTACTGAATGAAGAAATCCCAAGCTCTTGCCCTCAATTCCAATATCTTCCTGTCAATATCTGTTTCATGCTTGGCTACATAAGGCCTCAGCAATGTCTCATATACATACCCTGTTCCCTGCATTAAACAAAAATGTATCTGCTCTCAAAACTCTGCCTTCTTTTCCCATCAAAACCACTTTTACTAATACCTTTGTTCTTACCCTGGTTTTTGGATACCACAAGTAGATGAAAAAAGCCACCTTCATTTCACCATACATAGGTAACCTGTAACGTAAGATGGATTAGGACATCGGAAATATAACCGTCTATAGTAATCACGGTAACTTGATGTCGGGGCAAGTTACTCTAGAGTATATTTCTTAAAATCATGTCTGTTCTAATATATTTTTATTTCACAAGATAAAATATCAGAGAAAATTATGTGTTACTGCGTTGGAGAACAGTAAGGAAGAAGCTCCTGCAGTATAATGGAATCTATTTGAGTTTTTTTTTATTTATTTATATATATGTGTGTGTGTGTGTATGTTATTGAGATTTTGGTAAAGGGTTTGACAAAGGTAAAAATAATATTGTAATCTCTAAACTCCTTTCTGTCCACATTCATATTTCCTGTGCAATAGGGCATAGTTTCTGGACAATTTATGCAGATACTGTGTCCTTCATGTGCAGAGATCATTTTCTATTGTGATTTCCATGGAAATTTAAGCTGTCTGAGATATAACTGATACAACTTTGCATACCATGATACGAAGATATCCACGATCCTCTCAAACACTGTCAGAAATGCAACGAGGATCCTGCAAAATTGGTAGCAGAGATTTAGAGCTTTTAATACAAACCCAGATTCATGGTGAATGCATGTGACACAACGAGCGAACGAGAAGACACATGGCTTAATTGTTATATGTGTATATATAAATAGATAGAGACAGGCATATCCTAATTCAAGAAGATGTTGATAGCAGGTAATGGAAACAAAGAAATTGATCATATTATCCTCGTGAAAACATTGCTTTCACATTAATTCTCAAGCATAAATTCCTTCCTTTTCTTCTTCGTGAAAACATTTTTGTAGAATATGCCAAATTTTAATTCACCAAAAGTAGCGACTTAAAACATGTGATTTCCACAAAAGCCCTCTCAAATTATCAGAGGTAACAAAATAATTTTCGACATGTATAATCCTAATTTCTAGAAATGCTATAAGAATTCTTACCAGTACTGACACCAAAATCTGAGTTCCTCAATCTCTACCCTGTTCTTCTCAACTGTTTTATAACACTCAAATGCTGGGTATGCATACCCAAGAATTAATCTGCAAAAGCAAGAAAACCCATAAACTTTCCCTCCGTTTCTCTCATCTTCCAAATTGACCCTCAAGAACATCTGGTGAATGGCTTACACAAAACATCTGGTGATGAAATCTCCCAACATCTTTGATCAATTCCCGCCAAATTCCTGTGAAGCAACGAAAAATACCCACACAAATTCCTGTCACTGGGGTGATCTCGGAACGAAAAGTTGACCAACTAAATTGGGAAACAAAAAAAAAAGGGAACAAGAAACAAAGCAAACCTGGTGAGAACGAAGTTTTTAAAACCTACTTGTCGAGATTGAAGAACCCAGAAACACCTGAAACCATTGAGGAGACGCCGTAAACAGAATCCAAAAACAGAACCCAAGAAAAGAAAAATGAAGAAGATGATATATTCTTTAGAAAAGACAGAGTGTAATTAAATTAAACCTTGAGGAGGAGGGTATCTCTGGGTCCGCAAGACAAAAATGTGCCCCTTATTCTCCTCAGATAAGCAAAAACTGAGGGAGAAGGAAACAAAAATGAAAAACAAAATTGAGATTCTTAGGGAAGAAAACGGTATATACATTTATATATACATACATATAAAGAAGTAGTTATTTTTTGCGAAAGGAAAAATGAGAGAAAGAGGAAAATTAGAGGGAGGAGAGATTTCTTGCCACAGACGCTTCGTTGGTTTTTTAACACGCAAATCAGTAGGGGGGGGGGGAGGAGAGGGATTTCTTGGGGTTCTTCTTTTCCCAACGGGTTTACCGTTTGACATTTATTTATAGTTTTCTTTTTTAAAAAAAAAAAAAATTCTTTTATTTTGTATCAAATATTTCATAATTTTAATTTCGACTTATAATAACAAGTTATTATAATTTAATTTTAACATTTTTTTGTTTATGCTCTGAAAGAAAAATGGTATGATTGACTTTTCCAAATTCATTGACTTTTTTTATATAAAAAAAAAAAAATTAGGGTTGGAGGTGGATGGTGACATAACGGTTTATGCAGAAAGGTCATGGCTATCATGCGCGGCATGCATACCCATGGAAGCTTCAAGCCCCACTCTCATTATTACAGTATACATGCTAAGCCATCTACTCCATCAATAGTCTATTTTATAATTTATATTATTTTATTTTTCTAATTTCAAGCAATTTATAAATATACCCAAAAACATAAATTTATCAAATAAATATAATATTTGATTGTATTATATAAATATAAATATAAATAATATTTTACATAATATTGATCATTTTAATATGACCAGCGACGAATTCGTAAATTATATTTTTAAAATAACAAAAAATAATAATAATTCAATCTGTACATCATCAGTAACGTGAGCCTCTTAATTTCAACGATCCAAAAAATTAAGACACGATCTGCATTAAAAAATTGAAAATGGGTGACGAAAATTATCAGTAATAATAATAAGATAATCAAATAATTAGTGGTTTAATTAAATTTAATACAATTAAGCTAAGGGTTTAATTGTTAATCAGCTGTGAACTCACCTTGATCGTTTCCGTATAGCTAGTAAACCTCATGCAACCTGCGTCTTCCATATTAATTCCTGGTTTTTTCATGGTAATATAATTAGTCAATGAAATTTTATTTTAAAAATATATTTCATTATAATATATACGTACATACATATATATATATATATGTAAATAATTATTATAATTTAAAAAAATTATATAAATAGAGCCCACCCCAAATAATCGCAGCCAAGACCGAACTCCTCTGGACCCAAATTCCTTCATTACACCATCAATGTCTTTTTCATGCTTCGCGAGGCAAGGACGCAGCAGGTTTTCATATGCATGTGCTGTAATTTTCTGCGATGTATTTTTCATAATTAATTAGTTCATTAATCAAACTAATTAATTTCCTTAATTAAGATTAATTTCTTAATAAAAATAATTTAATTCGTACATATATATATATATATACCTGGGTTGTCGGGTGCCACAAGCAGATTAAAACTGCCATCTTCACTAGACCGTACATTGGGAGCCTAATAATCAATTAAAGATTATTATACAGTAAATGTAAAGATATACTTATATGCATTTGTATAACATACCATGAAAGAAATACGTCGCCAACTTTTTCCAAAATTGTCACGAGAATCCTGTAAAATTGACCGTATGTATGTATATATTTTAGGGGTAAGCATGTAAAAAGAACATTCACAAACAAAACACTGATGTATGTATATATATATATATATATATATATATATATATATACCAATATTGACACCAAAATTTAAGTTGGTGAATGTCGATGATTTTATGCTCCATGATTTTGTAGCACTGAAATATAGGGTATGCATACCCAAATATGATCCTGCAGCCATATTATATATCCCGACATTACCCAGAAAATCATTTCCATAATTAACATATAATGAAAACATAATTCATGATTTAATTACTAATACAAAATAAACGACTAAAACGACATCAAATGAACTTGAAACGACATACGTGGGCATGGTGATGACGAGGTCAAGCATATTTCCGTCCGTCAACTTAACTTAATTCTCCTTTTACCCGATACAATTTCTGGGAAAACGAAGAAGGAAATGGAAGAAAAATATTAAGATTACTGATTAATTACTAATTAATTAAACTAAATTTCTGTATCAGATCATGAATCTTTACTTGACGAATATGCCGGAGAAAAGAAATCAACCAAATCAACAAGAAGATGAATATATAGATACATACGTATGTGTGTGTGTGTGTGTGTGTGTATGTATATGATGTAAAGTAGTGAAGTTAAACCTTCAACCAAACAGATGCTTTGATGGAGAAATCTGATTTCTCTGTCTGCGTAAAAACGTTCTTCTGAAATAAGGAGGAGGAGGAAGAGGAGGGAGACAATGGCGTGTACGCCTTTCTGAAAATATATATGCGCAAGAGTGCTGTACAAGGAAGAGGAAGAGATAAGCAACCAAACGAGACTTAAGTCAAAATTAAATGGGTTATTTTATTTTTATTTAAAACTTTGTCTTAAAAAATTATAAATTTAAATTAAATTATATTCTTAGCGCGTAAATTTATTTTTATTATTTTATAATTAATGTACATATATTAATTAATTAATATATTAATAAAATAATATTTCTCTTAAAATTTATAAATAGTGATTAAATTAATATTGATAGATATTATTTAATTAAATAATTAGTATATTTTAGAAAAAAAAAATCAAAATTTTAAATGGAATTATATTTAAAGTCATGAATTTATTTTATATTATATTATAATTAATGTATGTATATTAATTAATTAATAAATATATAAATTTATTAAAGAAAACATAATAAAATTAAAGCTATGACCAAATAAAATCGTCTCGTTTGACTTTGATCAAGTAAATGCCCAGAACAATCCATGTAAGTTAAATTTTTTTTTAAATAAAAATTTGAATTGATAAAATATTTAAAAATGGGAATAAATATTAAAAATATAAGATCCAACATTTTATATTAAAATGGAAATTAATATTACATATTAAAAATTAGAACAGGTTAAATGAAAATAATTGCCGTGGCTCATCCTGAATCAGTCCCGTCTCCTTCTTCCCTTCCTGACCCATCACGTGGAAAGCAAGAAACTTCGTTTAACAATTTTCTTTGAGGCAAAAAATAATAATAATAATAATAATAAATACGAGAAATGCTAGTTCGCGCTCTGCCTTCCACTTCCCGGGTCTTCACTCTCATTCTCTCTTCCAGCTCCAGGTAGTGTAAACCCATCTGCGAATGTGTACAGTTTTCTCATATACTGAATCCTATCCAACTTTCTGGCCTACCCATTTGATTTTCAATAGGTTAACAATCTGTTTCAGGAAAAGATATAGATCAACTTCCATGACTAGAGAAACGGGTCTTCGCGATTTCAATTCTGGAACTAAAAAATCTGTAAATTTTCGACTCTGCAATGTTTCCAGGTACGACCATGTTTTAAATCGGCGAGGTTCTGCCGCGAACTTGAAATGATTGTTGCGTTCTATTGTCTTGTTTGCCTCAGTCACACTACTGAATTATTGGAAATTCAAGCTGATGATCCTACATTCCACGTTTTGTTCATCCCTGGAAATCCAGGTTTGTGTTTGTTTTTGAGATATCGATTCAAGTAGTGTAAATTTGCATTTGGGTGGTGATGGGTGATAATCTCAGGTGTTATTACATTTTACAAGGAGTTCGTGGAATCACTCTATGAGTTGCTTGGAGGAAATGCATCAGTAACAGGCAACTATGTGTTTGTCATTCTACTTTTTCTTTAATGTCCTTTCTTGTTTTTCTTAATGGGATTCAATTTTTGGAGCTGGGAGTCTCCTTGCTAATGGGATTTATTTATTTCTTGTTAACAGCTATTGGGCATATATCTCACACCAAAAAGGTACTCGATCTTTGCCGTTGTCAGGATAAATTTGCATTTACTTTTTTGGTACTATTTACCTTGCTACTGAAAAGAGAGAAAAGGGGTCTAGGGCAATAAAGGCTAATGAGAGCCTTCAGCTTCTTTTTTTGTTCATTATTATGATTGATGAATTGCATATTTACTACCAGTAGCTGCGTGTGAATGTGTAAACATCAATTATCCAACATTGATTCAGTGAACTTTTTTGGCTTGACCCTAAAGGGCAAAGTTTCTTCCAAAATATTCTTACATAGAACTGACAAATTTTCAATGAAAATTGAAAATGTCACTGCAGTCGGTGACTATGCGAGTGTAGTTATGCGAATTTAAATGGGTAGTAGAAGATGTCATGTAATAGTTTGCGGGTTTCCTTACATAGGTACAGCTCTTTCAACCCATTCCCTTAAAAGTAAAACGTTTTAACTTTCGACAATTTTATTTATTAACTAAATAGTGGGCTTGCCAAGTCATAATGCTTCAAAAGATTAGGTCCTTCATAGGCTTTGGTAAAGTGCTTTGTTTATCTCTTGAAGTATATTTAATTTGTAACCCATTCTTCTCTATATGAGTGGTCTCCACCGTTTGGTGCCTTTTTGATATACTTGTTTCTGTTAAAAGTTGCATGAAATAAAATATCTCTTATTGTTTTTAATATGTCTCCTTTTCTCTTGAACTTTAGGATTGGGAACGTGGGAAGTTGTTCTCATTAGAAGAACAGATTGATCATAAGGTAACACCCTGCTTGTTTAGTTAGCTTTGAAGATGTTATTGGCCACACAAGAGTGGCCACAGATGGCTAGGCTTGTCAGCAGACGGCCAAGCCATGTGTACCTTACCAACTTAATTTCATTAGTTTGTACAGGAACTTACCAGCTGAGTTTATTCCTGAAAAATACAACTGATTTTACTTATCAATAAAATTTCAATGAATTCAAATTGTTCCAGAATGTATCAAACTATTCTTATGGAATTTTAGTTTGACACCCAGATTCAACCTCTTCTGCCAAATACTGTTTATCCTTGTTAAGAACTTCCAGTTAATTATTCATAGTTCTCTTCTTCTCAGTCTCTATCCTTGTTAAGAACTTCCAGTTCTCTTCTTATTGATGATTCTCTTCTTCTTTGTCCCTTATGATTGGAAATGATTTGATTTGCTAGGGTATCACATTAGTACTCCATTTGGTGTGATGTTTTACAGATGGATTTTGTCAAGCAAGAACTGCAGAATAGAGAAGTTCCTATAGTTCTGGTTGGTTAATTCTCCATATTCTTTTGTCCATTTTCATGAAAAGGCGAGCATAGAGATTCAACCATCCTTCAGATTATATCTGGGATCTCAAACTATACATGATTGATATGTAAGCAGTAATTAAATGCTAATGACTAAAGCATTTTAGAGAAACAAAAATTTAAAGTGTGTGAGAATTAGTTCTTCTCTTGTATTTATAACATATGCATGTATTTTTCTTTTCGTCTTTCTAGTCAGCACATTTTAATGTTTGCAGAATTGTATGTATATTTGTTTGTTCTCCTCCAAAGATTATGTCTTTAGCAGCTGTATGCATGTTGGAAATGATATTTTGTTAATGTGAAAAAATTGGAGATCAGGTGTTTTGGATGTCAATTATTGTTGGTGATATACTTCATTTCTCTTGAGATTACCTCACTTTCAAGTAGTGGGAATTCTTAAATGTCCCTTATTTTATGTCGTCCTGTAGAACAGGTCTTCAGCTTTACTTTATCCTGTGTATCCCACATCATTTTCTTCTTCACAGTGACTTTTTCTCCAAGGAAGAATTGGAAGTTAAAAGGGCATGATGCTTAATATCAATGGCACTTGCACGTCTTGCTTTTGATGTATGATTAGATTATAGTACTGGATTAGTTGTTCCCCGCATTAGATTCAGATTACTGTAGGCATTTCAGTTGATAGATAAATGGCTGCCTATTTGCAGTTTCTAAGAAGAAATATTTGGTAAGTTATTCTGATTTCTCTCTGTAGGTGGGGCATTCTATAGGTTCATATATATCTCTTGAAATGTTGAGGAGGTCTACAGAGAAGGTCATTATTCCACTGGACAAATCTGCATATTATGATCTCTAATTATTTCTGTGAGGAACCTGCTTCCTGATAACTGATTTGTGGCATTATAGGTGATATATTGCATTGGCGTATATCCATTCTTAGCTGTAAATCAATACTCACGGACACAGTCTCATATTAGGAAGATTGCAGCGTAAAGCCCTTCCTCTATTAGAATTACTTTGAATTTTCATTTATTTGTGTGCTACATATTTCTGAGGTTTTCCAATCACTCCAGTCTTAAAGGGCATATCTTTTGTATGATCACTTACTGTTGTACTGTAAGAATTTGGCTTCAATATTTTCATTACCTTCTATGGGTACTCTAGCATGTTCAAGATTTCATCCTTTTCTAAGCGAAAGTTTCCTGGGTTTTGTTAATTGGACACTTGAATTGGTGTACAAACCGCTGTTTAGTCTAATTTTGAGGTTGATGCTCTACCAATGACATGGTTAGTGGTAACAAAAATTCTCAAGTTTCAGGTCCCCGATTCTTTCTGTTATAATTTGTCTGCTTGTAGCACTGCTGGGATTATTGCCTGTGTGGGCTTCAAGGTTAATCGTCTCAAAATCTGTTGGAATATCATGGTCTGCGACTGCTGTCGATGCTACTTGTACTCACTTGCGACAGGTGAATTTGTGCTAGATGAAGGTGGAAGCTTCTTTGTTTGCGTATGCCAAAAATTAAGCCTTATGTTTCTACCTTGTCTTTATCTATTCCAAAAATTTATTATGATCAGATTTATTTTCAACTTCATTTTCATTCAACTGATGCTAAGACGGTATGGAGACGCCTTGACGTGTTTGAATTTTTTTGAATTTGTTCTTATTTACTTACAGTACCACACTATGCGGAATGTGCTCTTTATGGCAATGACAGAATTTAAAGAGGTACAGATTTTCACACTTAGTCGACTCATGCTCTTAATGATAAGATGTAGTGTGTTGATGCTCTTATTTCTTTCCACTCTCTATCATTGTGTTCCTGCCTACTTTTTGGTTCGTTAGGTTCCATTGTCACAACCTGACCCTGTTTCTCTAGAACTCTACTAAGTTCTTAAAAGCTCAATTTGTATGCTTCTGGATCATTTCAAAAAGAATTCTGAAATTTCAATTTCTCCACTTACTGAAGCTTATGCAGCAAGTGCATCATTCTAGTAGCTAAATATCTCCAACTTCACTTTCATTTCTACATATTGACTGGCCATACACTCAGTTAAACCAACAATAACTAAAAGGATGCTATACTTGGATGCTAGGTTGTGTACCGAATAGATATTATTGAACTCCTGCTGACCGATGCTTTTCTTTAGCTTTCAAAAACACCAAATTGGACATTTATGAGAGAAAATCAGCACAAGATCTCATTTTTGTACGGCATTGATGATCACTGGGGTCCAATGTACATGTTTAACGAGGTGAGTAACAAATTGTCTTTCTAACTTGTCATTCTTTTCTTTCTCTTTCTTCCTCTAAAGGATATCAATTGTATTCTGATCTGGAACACATGCATGTAGAACATGTTCTACAGTTTGCCTGTATCCAACAGGGATGTTCATATGATTTGCATTTGTCATGACAGTTACCCCTTGCCAAATTGATTTTCCTTCATATTCTTGTTCTGCCCTCTTGGGTAAATTGCTTGGGTAAAACTTGCTGTTTAAGATTTTTTGTTCATAAATATTTCACTGAATCAGCATGTGTGCACTTAAAAGTATCACTTAATTCTAAAAAGGGATTTGATATTTAATTCAACAAGGAGGAATACAGGTGAGTTTGAGGGGTCTCACGTTGATCATTAAGCGGTCAGGAATAAAGAAAAAAGGCCGTGAGGAATGATTAAGTGATTTGAAAACTCAGTATGCATGTGACATGCTGCCAAAAAGAAACCTCCAGGCCTTATGATGTTGGCAATGATGATTTGTTATTAAGTTTTATGGTGCTGAATTACTACTGATGGTCAGTTATTATGAAAGGATATTGAAATAATACTGTTTGTTTGAGCTGGAATTTTGCAAATTTTTACTATTTACGGCTGAAGTTGGTATTTTTGTTTTACGATGGGTTAGATAGTTGCTAGCATCATACTATTGGCCACCCATACCATTTGAATCCAGTGTGCTTTTTAATGAGTTTCGCCTTGAATGAAAATGCAGATATATTTTTCTCTATAGATATCCAAAACACATTATAGCAGGTGAAGATGGTTCATAAAATTTAAGAAGGTCCACTTGGGGTCCATAACTGCAGTTTTATAGAGTTACAGAAGCAGCTTTGGTGTTCTAGGTTGAAACTGTTGATAGTTTGATGCTACATAATGTCTCTTTTAAGGCACAGGAAAAATATAAATCCATACTCCCAAACAGATAGTTTATGATGAAGTTGTGAATTCTAAGGAAAAAGGGGAAAAGGCCATGTTTGCAAAAAACTGCCTCATGGCTTGCAATGATGAGGATTGATTGCAGGATTTCTGCTTGCCTTAGAATTTACTTTTGAGTGTTTTTCATTTGAACAACTGGGTTAATTTGTTTTAATTATTTTCTGCAAACAGATATCCAAACAGGCCCCAAAGATTTCCTTGTCAGTTGAAGGAGAGGGGCATACTCATGCCTTCTGTTGCACAGAAGCTGGTTCTTTGTGGGTTGCTCATCATGTAACAAGCTTGATAGAAAAGAAAATTTCAGGTCAGACCTAGAAAAGTTAAGATGCAGATTATTGAAAGCTCTGCAATCGTGTTTCTTCCTGTAATTGAAAGAATAATGATGATGCTAAACTAGGGTTTCCAATTCCCTTGTGTTCTACCACCTAATATTTATTTTCATTTACTATAATTGAATTTATTTACAAAATTTAAATTTTGTATATTAAATAAATGTTTAGGGCTATTAGTATTCGCACTTTCAAAACCTCAACTCTTCGTTTTTTTATCTTTTTTTAAAAAAATAAAAAATTAGGTCGAATTTTAACCTTATATAAATATTTTAATTAAAAAAATTTAATCATTTTTTTCACTCGTAAATTTAATATTATTAAATTTTTAATTCTATTAAATTAAATATTATAAGTTAATTACTGTTAAATTATAATATATTTATAAAATAATAAATTTTATATCTTTAGTAACTTATGACATTCAAATAAAACATACAAAAATTTAATTATAAAACCATATAAAATAATAGAATTTATTATATTGACTTGTGTTCTTGATGAGGAAAAGAAAAATGTTGGTGTTCTAGAATTAGTCCACTTGGTATTTGTTTTTGTTTTTTTTTTTGGGGAAGGCAGAAAAGACCAAGAAATCACAAGATTACTTGCTTTGTAGTGCCCCGTGAACCCACCCTTGATCTTTGGGACAAGAACCTCATAATCTTCAGTACTTTCCATATTTTTAATTTCTATTATACTAAAAAAAATTCAAAACAACAATTTTTTATGAACAAAAAAAACAATTCACAAAATGGCATGGACGAACACCTCCTTCGTATAATTTAATACCTGTTTCACCTTTTATCAACACTCACTCATCTTCTAATTATTTTTACCCTCCTTGTTAATATCGTTGTTTATTATGTCTTAATAAAGGTTTTAGTCCAAACCCAAGTGGTAACTAATCATAAAAAGTCAACCATCTCGTTATTGACCGACAGTATTAATTAATATTTTAAATCTAATCTCCTCCCAAAATCTTCCGCTAATCAGTAATCTTATTTATTAAAAATATAATTAGCCTAACCCAGATCCCAAAATAAATTCATAAATCAATTTTTATAATTTGTAATTAAACTTGCTTTTTCCCTAATTCTACCATTTACGTAATCGATCCGGACCATTTGTTTTACTTTCATTTTTTTTTTTTTTCAATGTACGGTTCGGATCACACTGTCACAACCCAAGACTAACACACGCCGGTGACTCTATCATTCTTCAAATACCTGGCTCACATGCACAATATATAGAGGAAACCGCCCTTCTCCCTCTCTTACTCTCACTCGCCTCATCCCCTTCTTCCCACTTCACCTTCTTCCTCTCGATCTTTCCTACAATGTCTGCCGGCAAGAAAAAGCTTAAAGTGAACACAGTGGCAGTGGACGTGGGTTGCGGCCGCTACTGCAAAAAACCCAATCTCTCCACCATTTTCAGCCCCAAACCCAGATCCAATTACAAACCATCACCCGCCAGTCACCGTAAACTCCACCACTATAACTATTCTTCATCTTCAACCTCCTCCTCCAACAAAACCACCACCACTTACACTGACTGTGGAACTCCCGCCACCTTCTCTCCCACGACCATGGACGTCGACCCTGCCCCGCCATCGCCCGCTCTTTGCTGCAGCTCCGAAGAGTGCCCCAAGAGCACTGTCCGCGGGCTCGGTCGTGTCGGCGGAGAGAGTCTCGCCGTCGAGAAAGAGTCCGACGATCCGTACTTGGATTTCCGGCATTCCATGCTGCAGATGATATTGGAGAAGCAGATATACTCGAAAGACGACCTGAGGGAGCTGCTTCACTGTTTCTTGCAACTCAACTCGCCGTACCACCACGGGATTATCGTCAGAGCTTTCACGGAGATATGGGACGGCGTCTTCTCCGTCAGGTACTCCGCCGGCTCTCCGTTGCTGCGATGTACGCGCAGGTCACGTGACTTCTGAGTGATTGCACGCGTGACTGACTAATAAGATTTTGCCACGTCAGCCGCGAAGATACGAGTTATCACCTCCTAAATTAATTAGGATTTAAATAATCCTATTTTCTGTAAATTAAGTACAAGATTAACGTGCGGGAGTTTTGTAGTCCGACTTTCGGGGGATGTAAAAAAATTTCGTAATTTATATATTTTTATCGTTAAATTTTATTTTTAAAAAATAAAATTTAACGATAAAAAAATTTAAGTAAATTACTTTGAAATTAAGTATTAAATGTAATGGTTAGCAAAATGTTATATAAATCACCTTTTCTGTGTATTTTTAATCTTTTTATTTTCCCAATTAATTTATTTGTTTGTAATTTTGCTTTTCTTAAATTTTTTTTTTTTAATTTCTTTAATACGTAATTTTTTTCTTTTGTGGGTCTTTTTGTCTAATTAATGTTAATTTTATATCAAATTACTACATTTTAAAAATTATTTTCAGATAATTCTAATGAATTTCTAAATAGTTGAAATTAATAGATGGTTTCTACTTTATTAAAATATTTGTCAGTGTAGAAAGATTCTTATCATGATTACAATCAACTTGGAAAAAGGTACGTGATAAATGGTAAGCCATTCTTTATCTAGTAAAATAAAGCTTTAAAAAATTAAATTCCAGTTACTTAATTTAAACCCATTAGTTGACTTTAATTAATTTTTTTATGAATGCAGTTATTATATTTTAAATTTTATTTATGTAACTATTATATTCATAGTTGATTTAAACATTTAATTCCTAAGTTGATCAATTTGAATAAATCATATTACTAAATTTATAACTTAATTTTGAGTCGAGGAAATTTTATTTTTTATTAAAAAAATTATATATTCTATTCGTTTTAAAATTTTTATAATTTATTTCTTATAAAATTTGAATTATTTATACTATATGAAAATTTTTAAGGTACATTAATTTAATTTTAAAAAAATTATAATTACAAAAAGTCTGTCTAGACTAGGACGATAAGGAAAGGAAGTAAATTATTATTAATTATTCTTAATCAAATATTATTTGTCATATATATCTTAATTAATTATAAAATTATTGGTAAAATAAAAATATTGAAAAACTGAAGGAGTTGTGGGTGATGAAAGAAAGGCATTGGGATTTGAAGTTGTAATAATTAGATACAGTTGATTTAATGCATTTTTTAATACGATCATAAATTTTTCTTTTCTTTTAACTTTGACTTTCAACTCTTCCCAGACGCTGTCGTTTTTGTCATTATCACGAATTCTAGTTGGCATTCATATCTCAGCATCCTGCGTGGTTCCACAACCTACTTTGTAATTAAGGAGGAACAGAACTGTCCTATAGTTAAAAACTTTATATTTTATAAAAATAACAAATATGTGACAAAATTAATTACAAATATCTTAATTAATTCCTAATTACTAAAATACTACATTTATAAATTAATCAAAAATATTAATATCTCAAATTAATACTTACTTGATAAATTATTACAGTTCTTACTTAATAAATTCATTTATATTTAATCTGTTTATATTATATATTTTAATTAATTATCAGTTTAGTTAAGGATATATAGTACAAGATCGTATACATTGTTGATATATCTTCAATTTTAATTATATTTATCTATATTTTATGATATAATTTATTAATTTTTTTTAATATTTATCATAACAAATATTTGATGTATATCATAAAGAATTTTTATTTATGAAAAATTCTACTAGTTTATTTGTAATAAATTTGTTAATCTATTAGTAGCGTACTCTCAAATTATATGATGAAATATTTTTTTATCAGTTTTGTATATGAATATAAACATACTGTCAAATCACGTAAAATTCTTATAATTTTTTTTTTTTTTACTTTGATATGATTATACATATTTTAAAGATTAATTTTTCCTACTGTGTATATATATATGTTATTAATAATTTATTTTAAATAATATTAATTAAACTATATATAGTACGACATTAATTTAAAACTTAAAATCAGAACTAATTAAATTAAAAATATATTTGTCAACATATTAAAGTGTTATCCTTTCATAGGTATTCTTTATACACATATATATATATATATATTAATTTAGTGGCCATTAATGAAGTAAGTGGTCCCACTTAAGTGAAGTTAATTACATGAAACTATGGTCGTGTAAATTAATTTTAATCACTGAACCTTTAAAAGGGAACAGCACCAATTAAGTGAATTTCATTAGTGTAAATCTCTGACGTTTTCAACTACCACCAATGTTAAATTTCATTTAACAAAGGCTAATTACTTGTTTGAATTCATTAAATACATTTCTAAATCTATTAATGTACTTAACAAAAAAAATAAAATTATCAAAATTAAAAAAAAAAAAAGTCAACTGGTCAAACTTTATATGGTTAAAGAGGTATGTATTCGTAACATCGTAATAATAATAATGGATTTAATGAGAGGGTGTGGTGTGTTTTGAAGAGTTAGTCAAATCCTTCTAAAAGACAACAACATGTTAAAGCAATCTTCTTGTTTAGTGGAGAACACAAGGGACCTTCATCATTCCAATATTTATTTATTGATTGACAATTAATAACTATATATATATATATATACATATGTATCACACACACATATTTTAATTTTCAACATTCTAAATTAATGCAAGCCCTAACCTAAATAAACCCCAAAAAAAAAAATCACCTACCAATAACAACGTGGTTTACTTACTAATAAAGAGTAAACTAATCATTTTTATTTACTTACTAATAATAATAATTCAATGAGTGAATACATATAGTTAAAATTTTTATATTTTATTTTATTATTACGAGTTTAATTTTATTAAAAATATAAATTTTTATTATTTTATAAGTGTATTATAAAATAACAGTAATCAATTTAAAATGTTTAATTCAATGGTACTTTTAAAATCTAAATATATATAATCACTGTTGGTATCAATATTATTTTAATATTTTTTGAGAGGGTAGAAAAATATAATGTGAAAAGCAAAGCTTTATAAGTAGGCACCATGATCATCTTTATCTAAAAACCTTGATGCCATTCTTTAATAATGGGAGACATGTTAATGCTGTTGTAGGCAAACATAGATATATATATATATATAGATATATACATGGCCTTTTTTATTATTAGAGTTAACAAATCATCTACACATGTTACTATATATATATATATGTATATTATTCTTTATATTGGTTAGAAATAAAGAAATTAAAAATCAGCCTAAGTGTGTCTAAGAGGGTGTTTGTTGTACTTAGCTTTTAAATCTCATTTTTCTTTACTTTAAAATCATCTCTATAATTAAATGGATAAATATATATAATATTTCTAGCAAATGTTAAAATCAAAAGTTATAATATTATAAAATTATTTTGGATTTTATTAAAATTTAAAAAATTTATATATTTAATAAATAAATATTTTATTTTAACAACACTTTTAAAACTCATAACCTAAACAATAACTATCTCTGACTATTCATTAAATTAAATTCTACAACTCTATTTTAAAGGGTATTGATTTTATTTGTCGTTAAATAATTTATTTTTATAAATTAAGATTAAAAAAAAGTGAGAATAATAATTTTTTATAGTAAAAAATAAATGAATTAAATTTAAGTGGCTACGTTTAATAGCATATGGTATGGTTTTGCACATGTTGTGACATTCTGTCACACATTTAGAATGGAGTGGAAGTGTTTTGAAAAGATGAGACAACCATAAAAGGTTGATTTTTTAATATAAAAAAAAAAAAGTACTTTGATTTTAATTCCAATCAACATATATAAAGATATTGAGGGACCCCCCCTCTTAATTATCTTTCTTAAATTATTTTTAGCCAATTAATTTTTCTACTCCTTTTCACATTTTTGCATATGTTTTTCATTTGTTCATTACAAAAAAATTGAATTAAATATATATATATGAAAATAATTATAGCCGACACTATAAGTTAAGAAAATACAATCATGGGTCCTCCTTATAAAATCTATTCCCTTTAATGTACAACTAGTAAAATTTAATCCAAATAGATTTATGTGGGTTCTTATTAAAATTTCATATTACTTTTATTTACATATTTATAAAATAAATTTTAATTTTATGTATGATTATATTATAATTCTTAATAAAGTACACGTTAAAAAAAAAAGAAAATTTAATAATTAAAATTTTTATATTCTATTTAAAATTACGAGATTAAATATCATTATAAATATAACGATCGACTTTCTATATTATATTAGATTAAGATAAATTTTAATGAATATATTATATTTACGTAAAAAAAAAAAAATTAGATATTTTTTAAATTTCTTTAATTAGAGTGAGAAAAATGAATTACAAACTCCATATTACTTACATATATATATATATATATATATGTATGTATATATAAAGAGTGGAGGAGTAAGGGATAACAAGCTGAGTGGGAAAATCTAATATAAGCAGTTAGGGGGGTAGGGTTGTCCACAACAAGGACAGTGGGTGTCCCAAATGTCCCTTAAAGGATTACCCTTTAAAATTGCCAGTTTTGTAAACGCCGTTAAATGTTCCCTTTCAAAGCATTATTAAGTGCTCTTTAACTTCAGTTTGTGTGACTCTCTGGCTTCCGTCAATAAGGGTGACCGT
This sequence comes from Carica papaya, assembly GCF_000150535.2. Next base: position 407,073 of record NW_019014588.1, read on the forward strand.
TGTAACCTATAAGCAGCCTGCAATGCAAGCTTCTCTACTTCAAAAAAAATCAAATGGGTCCTTTGCTGGGTCGTAATCACATTAAGACAAGTACACCATTCCATCCTACTTTTTCTTCAAAGATTACCTTAATTTATTTTTTTAATAGTTTATAATTAATGGGTAATATTCAAATTATTATTATTATTTATAATAAATACGCCCGAATGGCCCAACAGTTTGAACCCGGCTCAAGTTGGGAGTACAGAAAAGGCCCAACGAGCCCATTTACTTGCTGACTGAGCGATATATATTGCTTTCGCCGTTGGTGTTCTTTCCGATCTCTACGCATTTCGCCGCTCCACCGGAAATTCCCTCTGCCCCTACCGTACTCCAGCTTGAGTCCTGGGAATTTGACGACGGACTTAAAAAGCCACCTACAGACGCTTTACGCCCAATCATTCCGGATAACGCTTGCATCCCCTGTATTATCGCGGCTGCTGGCACAGAATTAGCCGATGCTTATTCCCCCGGATACCATCATTGCTTCTTCTATGGGAAAAGAAGTTCACGACCTGTACGTAAAATCATAATTATTGATACGGGCATTTTCCACGTAAAAATGGAATATTTTGTTACAATAGAAGCTGAAGTGACGTGGATTATTCGAGAGCATATTAATGGTTATTTTTCTATTGTAAAACAAAAGTCTTAAAAAAAGTTAGAGCCCATTAAGACGGTTCTTGGGCCCATGATGTAAGGGCCAAACTTGGGCTTGGTTTGTTGGGCTGATTGAGTTGGGCTCAAGCCAGGCCATTAGATACTTTTTTAATTATTTTATCTATTTTCATTTGTTTTTTTATCTTTCAAGTTTTGTATTGGTCATATAAGTCAGCATACATATACGTATATGTATATGTATACGAGTGAGTCAATTAATGAAAGATTCATAGAAACAAGAATTCAAAGATAATAAAAGGTGAAATTGTAAAATGAAATAAAGCAATTAATAAAATGAAAGAGCAAGGGGGAAAATGACTGCAACCTGCTTAATTTAATTGGGCGCAGTCAGATTCATTCATGCGTCGCCATCTCACCCGTTCCCAAGCAGCAAATTTCATCATTTCAACTATACATACATACACCCTTACAATTAATCAAAGAGGGTATGTATATGTATATACACACAATAAAAAATCTATATACATCCTAAGATTGGAGTGCTGGATAAGTAATTTCTTGCTCTTTTAAATAAAGAACTTTATTCGGTAATATTCTAACATATATAATATAATGTAATGTAACAATTAGTAAATTGAAATGGGTAATTCTTTTAATTAGTTTTAGCATTTTATAATTAACACAATCTTATAAAAACAATATATTAGGCTCACAAACATCGTTTAACAATAAAAAGCAGAAGTGAATCCAAAGACGAAGAGAAAGTTAAAGATTAACGGAGGAACCCTCATCAATTTCTATGGTATTTTCTGTTTGGTCGCAGTTTTCACGGAAAATCATTTTCTCGGAAAATGAACAAGTCATTAATTGGTCATTTTGTCACTAGTTACCACACACACCCATGTTTAGAAAATACGTATTGGTTTTCTACAAACATTGTTGACAAGTAAAAACCTAAAAAAAAATAGTAAATGCAAATTAATTGAGCATTCGGGTTGGTAGAAATTTAATTACCAAAACCATATGAACAACATTTGCTTGGAAGATTGAGCTTTAGGTTTATATTGTCATTTAGGGATTCCAAAGTTAGAGAAAACCATGGCAAGAATTTTTGTGCCAAACTTAGAGAAATAATCCACCCTCTACAAAACATTATATAATCAAAATTAACTCACACTTAATTTATACTAAAGTTTTGTTTTAACCAAATTAAAATATTATTTTATAATCTAATTGTAATATAAGTAAGAATTCAACTTTTTGGGCAACTAGTGTATATATATTACACGAACCCAAAAGAGAAAAAAAAATAAAAAAAATAAATATCGATATAAATTTTATAATTTGAATTTTCTTATATAAATTATTAGTTATAGATTATAGTAAAAAAATATATATATACATACATAAAGTTTATAATATTTATTATCATTTTAACTAATAAATATTATAAAATTCATATCATATATATATATATGTGTAAAATTTATCACTTATTAACTTTTTAAATAATACATATTTCATTAAAATTCTAATAAAAAGTAAATATTAAATTTATATATAATACACACACACACACGTATGTGTATATAATTGGCCTAGTTGTGTAATTTACAATTATATTTACATTGCAAATCGTGTTATAAAATGACAGAGGGCCGCAAGGTTTAGAAGCTTCGCTGCTCGAGCAAGAATCTAAGCTCGCACCGCACGGTATGCATTCTGTACAGAAGCCAAATTTCTTGAAGGCGGAGCGTTCGGGACTATTTTGCTCATACATCTACTATAATATATGTATGTTTTAATAATATACATTTAACTATTTTTGGATTTTAGGCAAACCCATAAAAAAAATGTCAGCATTATGGAATTATATATATATATATATATATTGTAATATTAAACTGCTCTGGTACCAAGTCATCGATACCATTACTTATATCACTATAATTTAATAGCAAGAAACTGGATTTAGCCGCAAAATTAGGATCGTTGCTTGAATGACCCAAGAACTCGATTAATTAAAAAAATATTTTAGTGCATTATAAGAAAAATTAATTTTTTAAAACCAATATTGGCTTGTATTACATTAATTAATTTATAAAAATATGTTATTACCCTAATTAAGAAATATAAAAATAAAGATTTGAAATATTGAATAATAAGGGTAAAATAAACAATTAAAGTATCGTGTTATAGATATAGTGTATGATATTCTATTTTGTATTTGTACGTAAATGAATTTTGTTTTTACTTGAAATCGACGGCACGAATTTAAACATTATTTTCCACCTCAAAAAGTGCTTATGCTATGATTTTATTTTTTAAGGTAAAACCATAGTTTCCATTTTAAGGCATGTAAATAAAAATGTCTTTACACATTTCACTCTCCCCACATATATATATATATACATCTGCGTCGTAAAGTAACTAATTATAAATGGGTATTAATTGATTTCAAAATTTTTTAAAGTATAATTAGGTAAAAAAGTTCAATTTCACATTTAATTTAAAGTAAAAACATATTTAAGTTTTGTATAAATTTAATCCCGTTAATTAGTATAAAAAATGTTTGATAATTTGAAGATTTTTTCAATATAATTTATAACAAAGACTATAAATTTAATTTTGAAATTTTAATATCTCAACGGTCGTCTCAGGCCACTCGTTTATATAAGCTTGTCGAAGAATGTGTCTTGTTTTTTTTCTTGTAACATTTATTTCACTTGAAAATGAAAGTATGCTTTGGATTAATTTTCCTTTTTCATTAAATTCAATTTTGAAAAATAAATTAACAAAAGAAATTCAGTTTTGAGTAAAGAAATTTAAATTAATAACAAAATTTATTTTTTGAAAAAAATCAACGTGCATATGTATATGTATATATATAAATATATGTGAGAAAATATTTACATCAACAAAGCTGAATTGCAGGTGGGTTTGTTTTCTTTCTAAACTTGTAGCTATTTGACTCATTTGAAACAATGAAAAGGAAATATTCCATGTATGTTCAAGTGGTCACAGAACATTATGTTCGGAAAATTAATTTTATGAGGAAATAAAAAGTGTATTTTTTGAATTTAATAAAAAATTACCCATTTTCGAAAATTATAATTATATATACAAATTATCTGTAATATGTGTATGTACGTATATGAATGTGTATATGTATGTATGTAAGTGTGTTTTTTTGGGGGAGATGTTGGTTTAGGACCATAATGGTGCAGGTGCAAGGATATGAGTGTAGGACGAGGCCAAAATTCTGCAATGGTATGTATCTATCAAATGATAAAGACCCACAAATTCAAAATCAACGGCCATGATCATCCTCATCATGTCAGAGCTGACAGGTGTCCAGAGACGTACGATCAGGTGGAGCGCATCCAATGGTGGATATTGCTCAATCACAGCGGCACACGTGCGCTACGATGATCGGCACTTCATGGGATCTACCTTTTTTTTTTGTTTTAATAATTCAGCCCCCACATGAAACTCAGTAGTTCATTATTATAACAGACTGCCGTTGAAGCAACCTCTTCGTTTCATCGTTGGGTTTCTTCTTTCGGCCACAGTAAATATTATATTTGTCTTATTTTAATTATTAAAATATTTATGATACTACCCCACTAATTCCACTTTATTTATAAATATATTATTTTTTAAAGGGTACGCATATAAATTATATATACTTTTTTTTTTGTTAAAAATGAGGGTATGGGTTTTATTCTAAAATAATAAAATAAATAAAATCAAACAATATCTTTATCAAATTTAATTAATAAATCTAATGGTTTAATATCTTAATTAATAAATTATTATACTTCTAATACACGCGACGCCGGTTAACACGAATTAAGGAGAAAGATAGATAACTTTTACCTTGGAATGATGACACGTGCTAGGTGCTTCCACACGTGTGACTGGTTTCCTTTCTCTCCATCCTCACTCTAATCAGAGATTTAGATAGAAAAAAGAGGTTCATCAAAAAGTTTTTCAGATTATCATTTCTCAAAACTAGCTAGTAGCCAATATACACATCTTCAAATTTTTACTTAAAAAAATCTGAAAAAAGTACCTAAAATGACCGAAAAGTAAAAAAAAAAAAAAAAAAAAAAGGAATAAGAAGAAGAAGAAGAAGTAGTAAAAGAAAGAAGAGGATATATAAACATATGTATTTATATATATAGGTCTGCTAATGAAGATGAAGTAAGATGTATATCTTCATCTTGGATCATCAACATCATCGTCGTCGTCTTTACTTTCTTTAATCTCATCGTCAGCTTCTAATAACGAAGATATACATGCAGTATTATTACTGCTAATGATCTCGTCATGATCATGGGCTTCCATGGACGAAACGCAAGGTGTCGACGAAGAGTCATCGGAGGAAGACGAGGATGTATAAAAAGACAACGAAGAAGACGGAGAATCACGAGAAAAAGAACAAGTAGTTGCAGAAGCTAGAGAAAGACCCACAAGTAAATCAACGAAAGCTCCAACAATATATCCATGGTTGCTCTTTCCGTTAACTCTCAAATACCAGCAAAGCAACACTTCAAGACCTTCCCAGTCTTTCAACCCGTGAGCCAGCACCATCTCCTCCATGGACGTCCTGAAATCTTCATAAGGGTCTTGGGACTCCATTGACAAAACCGAGCTTTCTTTGAAAGGGAACCCACCAGGCTTGGCTTCCTCTAGTATCGAACTCGTCTCTCCCGGCTGGAAAAAGAGCCGTTCTGACCTTAGCCCACGAATCACCGTCTCGATGCACTCGGGGGCTGACTCGTTATCCGACGCGGCGGTGGAGAAGCTGGCTGACTCGGACGAGTTGGTGAATAACCAGGAGTCAGGAGTACTAGTGTCCGCAGCTGGGATTGTAGCGTCAATGTAGGCTGAGTTGATGGTCTTGAAGATGGCATCTGGGGTAGTGGTTCTGAAAGAGAGGGTTCTTGGTTGGTGACAAGAAGGCCATGGCCATGAAGGTTTTGAGATGGAGGGGTTGGAGGAGAGAAAACGAAGCTTCATTTTCTTCCCCATAAGGTAGTTCTGGTTTTTTGAGATACGAAATGAATTGATACGAAGATAGTTTATGTGGACATTAATGGCGGAGTCAGAGAGCTGGTTGGAGGAAGAAGAGGGAGGAGATTTTGAATAAGTGGTGAGGCCGGCCAAGTGGGGGAAGTTGAAGCGGGAGGGAGAGAGAAGTGGTGGGGTAATATTGAATTTTTTTTTTTTTAAATTATAATTGCAATAAATTATTTGTTTCAGAATTTAATGCCATTAATTATTTTAGTACTTGTGTGTTGAAGTTAGATATAGCTACCAAGTTTCTATTTTAATTTCTTTCTTTTATTAAATTGCATTTTTTTTGACATATTATAATATATATATATTAAAGTATTAATTTCTATGGTTTATGTAAATATTTACGAGGGGGTCTTTGCATTATTTCCTTGCCATGTTAAGTATAATGACACGAGTAATTAGAGATTTTGGTTTACTTTCAAGAGATTTATATATATTTTACACTAAGTAATTTATTTCAAAATTTCATTTTAATAACACAAATAATATTTTATATTTATTTTAACAATTTATCTAAATATACAATAAGTACTTTAATCTACTTATAATAATAATAATAAATGAATTAGATTGATCGTCTTATTTATTTTAGCACCCGTTATAAAATATTATATTATTTTAAAAAAATATATTATTTATCATAATTAATAATAGAATATCTAGTGACTTAAATTTTTATTTATTTTATATTAATTTTTTAATATAAATTAAGCTGAACCAATTAAATTATATGGGTTGGATTACATCACATACGTAGTATTAAGATAATAACGATATTTTTTTATTGATCTAATCTACAAGTCATCGCGATTTTATTATACACAAACAACTGACATGTATCATTTCAAGAGAATTAAAGGGATTATTTTGTAATTAAAATGGAATATGTAATTATTAGATAATGGTATATTTTCAATTAGAATAATTTAAAAAAGAAAATCCAAATTAGAAGCAAGTTTATGAAAATTAGCAAAATAGGGTTTGATGTTGATGTGTAAAAATCACAAATTTCCAAATTAAATACCAAATTTAGCAGGCTATATAACATCATTAAGACAATTACATTTTCTCATAATAGAATACGATGTCTTAACTTTCCTTCGAAAATTGGTAAGTATAGTTATCTGAAGTTGATGGACGACCAAGATCTTCTCTGACCAGGTGGATCTACATCATTTTCTCATTTCATTATTTCCTTTAATTCCTCTTATATTCTATTTATTTGTTTTCTTTTAAGGAAAAACCCATTTATTTATTAATTTTTTTTTTAGTAATTACCCATTTAGAAAAATCTATATATAATATATATATATATATATAATGCAATTGATGGTGCAAAAATCATACGAGATTTGGAGGGAATTGGGAAAAACATTAAAAAGGAAGTTCCAAAAAAAAAACAATAACAATTGGCAAAAGGAGACATATAAAAATAAAAGTGTAAGTAACTCTCTGTCACATGCATTTCCAGTGAAGAGATCGAGACCTTCAAAGATAAAGAGACTTTCGTTTGTTTACTCACAATTTTAATATTTTATTATATAATAATTTTTAAAAATGTATTTATTTTAAATTTTTATAAATTATATATTTAATAAAATATTTACCTTCAAAAATTAAATGAGATATATGATAATATATATTTTTATTTATTTAATACCCATTTTTAATTTGTTCCAAAAATTTTGAGGGTTTGAGAATTTTCATCATGTTCAATGTAGATCAAAAGGGGGTTGGGCTTGCAGGATTCAGCTAATCCAACGGCTAGAATCCACTGACTAGAGTCTGATCATCGATGGGTAGGTAGGCCCATTGGGACTGGAAGAACATTCACTTTGTGGGCATAAGTAATTTAAATCAAATTATCTTTTTCTCTGCGACGGTCGAATTGAAGATTAATAATGAGTAACATATTTAATGTCAAGTACACAATAAAAAGGGGACCATCATGCTGCAAATTGAATTTTTTTTTTTTTTTTATAAATTTAAGTGGTCCATTCTATTATTTTCAACTCACAAATATACACACATCACATATATATATATATATATATATATATTCTGGGAAATATATGTTTTCAAAAAAAAAAAAACATGAATATAATATAAATTTGATAGAAATAAAAAAAAAAAAAAGGTATTATAATTCATTATCAACTATAAATTTTAACTTGAATTTAAATTTAAGTTTGAATCATTACCGCATGTAATTTAGATTTCATTAGATACTAATTTTGCTCACATTCAAAAAATTGATGATACATTGTATAACCCATATGTAAAATATTGATGTGTGTACTATTGGATTGAAGAGTAACGTTCACAGTAGGAAAAATATAAAAAAAAAAAAAAAAAAAAAAGAAAACTGATGGGTGTAATTAGGCCCACCTGGCTCATGGTCCATGTCGACTTGAGAATTGCACCCACGAGCCATGATTGAGTCTGGGTCTGGTGTACTAATTACATGGTCCAGCGAGATCAACCAAAAGATACTAAACATGAAAGTGAGCGGAAGATCTCTCATTCATTTAAAGATCAATATATATATATATATATATGTGTGTGTGTGTGTGTGTATGTATTTATGTGACATTAATTAAAATTTATATAAAGAATGAAAAAAAAAAAAAAATGTATTGATTTTTGGGTGCGATTGGAAGTAGGATAACATTAATTAGAATGCATGATTCGGGAATGGTATTGAAAACCTTGTTTTTGGTTTTTCGCTTTCAAAGAAAGGGGCCACCTTATCAATTATTCCTTATACCTGGCCCTTACTTCCTATCCATTCATTTCTATATGTACCTAAAATTATATAAATAAAATGAAAATAATACTTCTATTTATAATCATATACATACAAATATGGAATGAAACCCAAATTCTATTAATAGACATACATACCTACCTTCATAATTTGTATATTTTTTTTTTTAGTAACTTACTTCTAATGTCGCAAAAATTACTAGGTATTTTTTTTTTTAATGATTTTCACGTATTAAAATTAAATCTAACTTGATTAAAGATAAATTTATTTATACCGAATCTCGAAAAAAAATCTTATAAATTTCGTTTTAAATGAACATAATCGTTAATAATTATAATATCGAGTATCTTGTTGAATTAAAAATTACTTATTTTTTCGTAATACTAAAGTGTAAAGTGATTAAAGAACTTTTAGAACAAGAAAATAGCTCACTATTGTTTTACCCTGGTAAAGAATAACACAACAGGAGCAGGAGGGGGAGGAGAAGAGTGGCCACTCACCATTCTTGATATCTCTTTTGATTATCCACAAACACACAACACCAGTAATCATCTTCGATTTTTCCTCTTTTTTTTTATTTTTATTTTGAATGGTTGTCTGAAATTTCCGTACATAAATAATTGAAACATTTCTAATCAAACAAATTTTCATAAACAAATAATTCAAATCAACCAAATATTACAGTCTTCGATCAGTATTGCTCATAAATTATGAGATATTTTATTCACCAAAACCTACATATATACATATATATATAATACAGATATATTGCTTGGTAGAACATTAGGGTTTAAATTAAATTCTGGGTACATAGTTCAAAATATAATGGATAACCTTAAAACATGACTACCTTCAATGGATAGACAGGTAGGTAGATAAAAAAATCTTATTGCCTTTTTGGCATGCTCTTGTGCAAGCTCATGTTATGTCCACTCGAGACCACAACCAAATATTCAACACGCAAGAATCATATACACCAACGAACTTTGGCTCCATGATTCAAAACCATTGTTGATGCAATAATAGAGTATGTCGATCTCCTGTCTGAACTCTCTGCTTCTCTTGTAAGGAATCCTTGAAAAAACACGAATCATGTGCCTAACAACAGTGCATTTTTGGTTCCGGGTTGTTCCCAGATGCTCAATCATTGTTAAAGCAAAGAAAGCTCCAGAACCGTTCATTTTTCTTGTGCATCAACAAAAAAATTTTATGTATCTGCTGGATTCCTTCTTTTTCATATCATAAAAGGAGACGAGAGAAAGAAAATAACTTACAAAGCAAAAGAAGAAAAGGACGTGGACTGTGAATTCTTTTGGTAGTTTCTTATTAACAACTAGCATTGAAGCAGTTTACCAAAAGACAAGGTCTGCGAATTAATGTAGGGAGACTTCAATCTTATGGCTGAGAGACCCTACAAAAAAAATTTCATTCAGATGATAATCTTTTTACTCCTCCAAATCATGTATAGCATAACATTATACTGGGATCAATAGTATTACTATCGTCAAAAACAAGCAAACAAGGTTCATTTTATCTAAAAGAACTGCATAAAACAAACCAATTTTTTGGGAGGCACCCTCTGGGAGGAGAGGACCCCATAGGTCAGAGAACTGCCATTGGTTTTGGCTTATAGACAACCTTCATCTCCATCCTTGTCTCATGTCCAAAGCAGCCAAATTTGCTTAAAGAATGCAAAGGCCACTGGCCAATCGCATTTGGATAGAGGCTCATCCAACCACCAGTCTAAGCACACAAACTGGATCATGTATTGCCATATTGTTCTACTGTCTGCCATATCCTTCAGCCACAGTTGAAGAGATTCTCCCGTGTTGGCATTGTTGCTCCTGTTATTTTCAGTTAAAAGTAAATCTAATTAACTAACCATTCCGTAAATAGCTTAAGCAAAGAAAAGAAAATCTCTTTTAGATATTTACATTAAAGCATCATACAGGCACAAGATGCCAAAACTTTCAGAAACATGAGGAGCATGACTTAATCAGCATTCAATCAAGGACGTAGTCTTTTATTTGGATTCAGCAACCAGCCACTGCATTAGAAGAAGCAAAAACAAGCAAACACAAAGTGGCTTGTATGGGATTACAAAGGAAAAGGCACCCTGGCATCTAAAATTCTTTAACCAAAAATCATCTGGTTCAATTGTCATTTCATTCCCATTTCGGTCCAATTCACATTTCATTCACATAATTCCTACCCATCAATTTTATTTTAGTGTTGACTTGTAGACTAAGAATGTAGCTTTATGTTTAATCTCCTCGTACAAAAGTGTGGTGAGGGGGTAAGATCAAACATAAAAACCATGTGTTCATTTTACATGTTAAGAGTAATACAACATATAGGGGTACAGCCGACCAACACCAAGGAACATAAAATTTGTTGTAAATAGGCTGGTTTTAGCAACCAAAAGTAGGACTGATCAGGCACATTAATAATCACAGATTGATGAACAATTCAATTCAACCAGCTAGTACTCAGTGCCATGCTATATTCAACCTCATCTCATCACTGTCCTTTTTGGTGCTTCATATTGTTGTCGTTGGCAACTAAATGTTCAATTTATGGAAGCAACCACCATACACCCTTAGTCAAAAGAGAGGGCAGGAGGGAAAAGGAAAGTGTGTATATATATATTAAAATCACAATGCCGGATATATCTCCTCGATAATGCACCAAAACAAGTTTAAACCCTGCTAGTAAAATTGAAGTGCCAAGTTCCAGATCCTTAATTTTATTCCTTCATTTGCTAATACATTTAAAATAAAAAAAAAGAAGAGAGAAAATCATCAATCATTTGATCCAAAGAGAGAACCAGAAAGAAGGAGCATATTTCCATTCTATGCCTTCACATGGATAAAGAACGTTCTCCAAAATCCTATAACTTCACATGGATAAAGAAGGTTCTCCAAAATCCTATAATGTTGGCTATGCAAAAAAAATGAGACTTAAAAACTTTGTTCAACACAAGGTTAGTCTAGAACCATGCTTCTTTCAATGCATATCCTGATAGAACTTAAGTCATTGGAAAAGAGAGCATATTTTTCAGGTTCTAAACCTTCATCACAAAACGAGAGCAGTTCCTCTAACTACATCATAAACAAGTAGAATCTTCCCAGCATGTCATTTCCTCTCAACTAATAAAAACTAAACTAATATTTACCAAAAAATAAATGTAATTAGCAGATATATTTTTCAACGAACCTACAAATTATGATTGAGCAAAAGGTGATCCAGAGCACAGTTCCAACCTTAGAGAGCTAAAGATTCAATAACTCCTGCAAGCTAAGATTGTAATAGATGTTGATTGCCTGCATGAAGAAAAATGTCTAAAGTCATCCATTTCAATAAGATTATTGTATGGAGTAACAATTTGCATACTTACAATTGGCTAACTCCCTGGGCTAGGCTGGCACTCCCTTTTACCATGATCAAAATATCAAGAAGTAAAATTCACATCTATAAGATTGTTTTACACCATGGCCCAGAAAGATTCAATTTAAATTGGATTCTATCATTTCATTCTCTTTTTTATTTACCTAATGCATTCCCAGTTCTATAGAACAGGACTAACATCAACATTTTGCATAATTCATAAGACACAACATGGACAAATATTTTTTTTTTTAAAAAATAAAAAGTGTAAAGTATGTATTAATCATGATACCAAAAAAACGGGAGTACCACCCATGTACAAAACTATTTACATAGAAGTTAATATGTTAATAACATTCTCAAAATCCACATTACTAATAATATCATGACTAAGTATAATCGACCTGAATAAGTATATCCACCTATCTATTAGTCTATTAATACTATTTTCAACATTATCAAAAACTCTCCTATTTTTCTTTTTCCAAATGACCCAAAAAACAGTTAAAGAAATAATGTTTTTCATACTTCTTTTTACATAGAAACCATCCCACACCTAAATCTCTCTTTCGACCGAACCTGAAATGACTCAATTAATTCCTAATAAACCATAAATTGTATACCATAAATTATATGCAGTGGGGCACCATAACAGTAGGTGGTTACACGTCTCCTCAGCCTTAAAACAGCAGTAACACCCCTTAACAATAATTCTGCCCATGATTTTCAATCTGTTCATAGTTTAAATTCTTTCCCAGCATGTCTCCCACGCAAAAAAAAACAGTTGTGGGTGGAATTTTGGTCTTCTAGATTAGCTTTACTGGAAATACCAATCTATTCACAGCTCCCATATCACATAAATAATTGTAAAAAGAAGAAACAGAGAATTTTCCATTCTTTTCCAACTTCCAAACAACCTGATCGTTCCTATCAGAAATAAGCTGTGCCTCGAGACACTTCAGAAGATCTTCAAACTCTTCAATCTCCCAATCATTTAAATTCCGTTTTAAATTAATACAGCAGACAATATTACCATTCAAGACTCTGTAGGCCTCCTCAACAGTCATCTTAGTCGTTTGAGCAATATTAAAAATTCTCAGAAAACTCCACCTAAGACACCTATTGCCAACCCAATCATCCTCCCAGAATTTGATACTGTTGCCTCTACCAATTTTCCAGTTAATACACTGCTGGAAGAGTTTCCTCAACATTAATATTTTCCTCCTTAACCCACGCCCATGTGGAATTTTGATTCTGCCATTGTTATTGCCCTGCAAGTGCTCACCCCATCTAGCTTCAATAATCCTTCTCCAAAGACGATTTTCTTCCCCCCAATATCTCCAAAGTCATTTACCTTGAAGGACCTCATTCAATTTAACCATAGAATGCACCCCCAAAGCCCTAAGATCAAGCGGTAATTTGATATCATTCCAATTGATATCCATCGCCCCACAAAAACTTGCATTGAATACTTTCCAATCTTTTTACCACCTTCACCAGTATAGTTATTGTAGATAAGTAATAAATTGGTAAATTCGTAAAGGTGCTCTTGATGAGAGTATATCTTCCACCTTTTGACAAAAAACCTCTTTTCCAACCTTATTTTCAAACATATTAATAATCAGTTCCCAAGTACAGAGGTCCTTATATTTTGCCAAGATATTTAAAAGGAAATTTTACTTCTTTACATCCCAAAATTCTAGCAAAAGGACCAGCATCACTGCTGCCTCCTATTCTGGCCAATTCAGATTTGTTAAGGTTTATTTTAAGACCTGAAACCGCTTGAAAACATAGGAGGATACATCTCAAATATAGTAGATTTTTCAGAGCAGGTTTACAAAAGATTAAAGTATCGTCAGCGAAGAATAGATGAGTTACCACCATGCTGTTATCACCCCTACCAACCGAGACACCCCTCAACAGCAAAAGATTATTCGCCCTAACTAGTAGTCCATTGAGGGATTCCATCACAATTATGAAAATAAGGAGAGAAATAGGATCCCCTTACCTCAACCCTCTTACATGTTGCAAAAAAATTTGAGGGCCCCTCGTTTATTAGAACTGCAAAAAGAAACTGTTGTAATACCAGATTTCATCCACTTTCTCCATTTTGACCCAAAACCCAATCCGTTGAGAATGTAATCCACAAAAGTCCAGTTTACAAGATCACAAGCCTTTTCCATATTCAATTTACAGATCAGCCCTTCTCTCTTGATAGTGATTGCACAAAGAACAAAATATTCATTAATTCCACCAACTCTCCATTGGACAACTTCATTTCTTGATAGATTACCATTTTTAGGCTCGAGAGCTGTTTACTCAATGGCACTGATGATCCTATGCAAGCATAATGTCCCAGTTTACACCCTTTCCATGCCCTACATGGCCAAAAAAGAAGAGTTAAAGTTTTTATTGCAAGACAAAGCTGTAGGATACTTCCTTAAACAGTGACATTAAGAACAACATCCAAAAAAAACTTTAAAAACAAAGCTTGTCAATTACTGGAGAAATGCAGAGGGAAATAAATGGAGAAGTTTGCCAATTACTGAACTTTTTTTATTCAAAAACAACTCAACTCAGAGAATTATTGACCAAGTCTTAAGATCATATGCAAAAATCCATAAGGAGCTTAAGCCATTTTATAGTGATTGAAACCAACTTTGACACAAGATTCTCAATTTTGCATCTGTAGAATATAAAGAGAACCAAAATTTTTAAGCTTTTCATGCAGACTCTACTTATATGAAAGATTCAGAAAACCTCCTAAGAAATCAAGAGTTTCTTCAACAAGTCACAAAAATAGGAAAAGTTGAATTGAATTCACTTGCCTGTATACATAAACATCCTTCTGAAGCATTTATAGCAATGACAGCTAGAATGAACATAGAAATTTTCTTTTTACTCTTAGTCCCTTCATAAACATATTTAATATCATCCCCATGAGTTTACCCTAGCACCAGAGAGAGAATTGTGATAACACCTCAAGATCCATTGCCCATGAACTTACAATAAATCAGCAGGTGTTAGATTTCAGGTCCCATGAATTAAAAAAAAAAAACCTCAAAATGTTGAAAATCATCAGACTCATTCAATTAATTTAATAAAATCTGATGATACCATCAAAAAGAGGGTGGTATTGACCAAATGAAGACGGGTCATCGATTATCATATATATACATACCAGTTTGTTGCTCATTTATATTTTAGCATTAGCAAGTCAATGCACCAAATCCATCTTGTGATGCTCGAAGCTTATTACTGTAGCAAATAAAGCATAAAATGCACCAGATGGATCATAAGCACCTAAAAAATGCTTTCCAAGAGGCCAATTAACACGTTGATCACTTGGCCGAGGAATCTGAAAACCAGAAGTAGGATTTCATGTTATCTTTCAGTTTCCTCACTGGCTCTCTTTACTTCTTAAGTCATTACACTAGAGGCATACAAGTATGGGAGAGAAAAATGTACATGATCACACCCATTATTATAGCCATTTATCATCTTGCATTTGGAACACCGGCTAAAGGTGAAAGAAGGGTGCGAACACACCCTACATGCATATGATGCAACCTTAGGACTAATATCCACACAAGCAAAACCAACATTAACAATCCTAGTACCCGTCCTCACAGCTAGTATGCATATTCCCTGCTCTGCTATGTCTATAACCACTGTTGTTCGCTGCAGTTTTCAGCAGTGATGGTTCCTAAATTAAGATAACCTCATTAGCAGGTACACAATTTGTCCTGAGAATTTAAATTTGATCTACATGCCAACTATTGTTTAATTACCTTTCTCATAGTCTGATATTCTGATTGTGTTGGCTTTCCAAACCTGTCACTTGTTGATTGTCAAAGGTTCCAAACTAAAATCTCACATGTTCTTCTCTTAACCTCTCTAAAGTCAGTATGTGATGTAATCCAAACTTACCTCAGAATAGAATATATATGATGTTGATGCTGCTCCGATTTTTACATTACATAAATTTCAGTTGCTTTTTTAAATAAAAAAAAAGGGCCTTGGGTGATAGAATATGACTTCAGAGCTGGGAAAACTCATGAAAAGAGAACCTACAGAGATGGGAAATCTAATTTTGACACACAGGTGGAGAAACCAATGTTAACATCCTTGCACTAAGCATGCCACTGTTCATTCACAACATCTAGAATCAGTGAGCAATTCTCATCTTCACCAAATTTGCAAGCTTAATGCTCTGAGTGATTGATTGTTGTGCAAGAAACCAAAACAAAAGCAGTTACCCAGCCTCAATAGCAAGTCAGTACTATTACTGTGTAAGCAAGGCTGCATTTTTGTTTTCTGGAATCTTATACCCAATACTTCAAGAGATTTTCTACCACAACCTTACCAATAACTCAATACGGAATTTCCATCACCCATAGCCTTGCAACAACAGCTTCCAGAACTCGCTGTTCATCATAGCCAAGACATCAAAGCGTTTATATTACTCAGTAGCCATAGTAAGATTAAAAAGGAAAAAAGAAACGTTATAGTAGAAGGGTCTGACACCTCCCTGGCGATCACTCTCAGAACACATTAAGCAAGATTAGCAAATATGACCGCAAATGTTCAACAGTTCAAGTACTAAAAAGATCAATAGTTAAGGAGGCCGTCAAGCAAAATAAGTTAGAAATAATTAAATTCAACTAATCATAATATTGATAACTCCCAAATTGTGTACAAAAATTTAATTGCCTTTACTTGGACTGGAGCAGAGAGACATTGCAAACATAACGCAAAGCAAATTATATTATCCAAAAACCTCTAAACCATACAATATGTTTGCATACTTCTCCAGCCCACCGTCCATACTGAAATACATTTCCCTCATCTTCTGGAAGGCGTGCAGCGTCAGCAAGCTATCTGATCCTGCCTGATGGCTCTTCCCAGTAATCCGATCAACTCCCAAAGCCTGGCAGACCCGATCAAGCCCACCATAAAGGCCAACGCAATAACGCAGCAGGTGCTTCACGTCAAAAACCCTAGCCCCGAAGAACACCTTCACAAGGCCTAG